>QKQZ01051441.1:0-18973 GCA_003595255.1 Solenopsis fugax
GTATTTAATATTTAAAATTTAAATTTAATATTTCAATATAAAAACAATATAATTAAAATTATATTCATTTATAAACTTGTACATTTAAAAAATGTAGAATTTAATCAAGTTGTACAAAACATAAACAGTTCCATAAAATGTAAATATATAGAATATATAAATTTATAATTTATGAACAGAATTCTATAAATAAAATTTTATAATTTTATAAATTAAAAATTCGTTTCTACACAACTATTGATTAAACCAATTAAAGAACCAAAATTACAGTCTTTAGCTATTTTATTTAATTAGCAAGTTCGATTAAATTAAAATTATTCTATAAAGTATTTTATATTTAACAAAATATAAATGAATGTCATTTACATGTGCAAATTAAATTGAATAGAGATTAATTTAGAAACAATTAAAAATTGATATATTTAAATGAAACTTCGGGGCCTCTTAGCACTGGTGCAATGCATGCTGTGCACAGCCTTGTGTATAATAAAAAAAAATGGAAAAGTATGTACGTCAAACCTGGAGCAGAGATTATAAATCTATTTTTTATTTTCACAAGATAAAAGAAGATCTCTCTTAAGATCTCTCTTAACTCAAATGTATCCAGGTTTATACTTTTCCATCTTCTTTTTATTCTCAGTAAAGTGTATATTTCCACCGGAAAACGTAATAGATTGTTGAAAAGGAATTACTCTCACGGATAATTTTTCGTGACTCCACCGCGTCAAGTACTCCTTCATTTTTTTTGACGATATTCGAGATATGCGAAACGTTTAAACCTTGAACAGCAGAATGGTATGTAACGTATTATTAAGCGCGACGCGTATGTAATATTGAGGTATCAGCTTCTTTGGTGTGTTGAAAATTTAAACGAGATTTAAACGTATTGTCTGCGCTGCACGGCGAACAATAATCTGCGTAATTTTCCATCATTTAAATTTAAACGCAATGGAGATTTATCCCGTTTTCGAAGTAAATCTCCTTAAACATATTTATTTGTCGCGTGAGAATACTTATTCATATATTCCAACATCCGCTTTCTCAGCTTTACATCTTATTTGTACATTATATGTGCATCTTAAAGCAATTTTGAAGTCAAAGAGGGTTTATCTTTTTAAAATCTGTACACTGAGAAAAAGTTATTAACTTGATTAAATTTTTCAATCCGATTAATTTTTTTCAGTTCAACTATTTATGTATTTGACTTAAATACATAAAATTCTTGAACTTTAGTTTAATTTAACTACATATATATTTAAGTATATACGTAAATGTTTGAAATGAAGAAATTCCATAAAGTTGAAAAATTTAGTCAACAACTTTTTTCCTCAGTGTCTAAATTAGCGTAATCTGTTTGAAATAAACACAGAAAAAATTCTTTTTATTGCAAATTCTTATTTTTTTTCTTGATAAGAATTTCTTTTTTATTTGAAAAAGACTTGGAATCTTTAAGAAGTCTTTAAAATAGAAATAGTATGAGAAAAGAATTTATTTCACAATTCGAGAATTTAAAAAGAATTCTTCTTGCCATGCAGAACCTTATTTGTTAGGATAAATATTAATTCGTATGACACAGATGTCTTCCAGACATTTCAATTCAAGTCGACCTTAATTCCCACGGAATGCATAAATTTGCAAAGTTGGGGCAGGTTCGCGCTGCTCGCGTAAATAACGATCGCGCCGTTTCGAAAGACAGAAAGAGCGAAGTCGCGGGGACGCAGATGGAACGAGAAAAAGGGAGACGAGGACGCGCGGCGACGAGGCCGCGCGCGCATGACGACGTTCTTCCTGTCCCGGAACTTAATTGTCGGTACGTGGCGATTGGTACGTTACTACTTGCACGCCGAGTCGGCGAGTGGTCGAGGGCCCGTGGGACGAGTGCGCCGACGTCAGTCGTGTTTCGTACGCACGACGTGACGTTACGTCGAGCGGGGATCAGTCGAGCGCACGTGGAGTGGAGGCAGTGTGGAAGTCGCTGGAAGTCGCGACAACGAGCGCGTTACCGTCATCCGTTCGCTGCTCGTCGTGAGAAAGATAGGAGGAAAAACGAGAGGCGACGGCGACGGCGTAACGTACGGCGCGATGGCCAGCTTAAGGCAGACACCGCTGACGTGCAGCGGCCACACGAGACCCGTGGTTCATCTCGCCTTCTCCGATGTCACCGAGTCCGGGTACTACCTCATCTCGGCGTGCAAAGGTAACCGTGACATCGAAGCGCTACGCGCTCTCGGGCCGCAACCGATCGTCCGACCTGTCGTCGCGCTGCTCCGATTTTTTTTTTTCTTTCTTTTTCCTTTTTCTTCCTCTCCCAATCGTTTAATCACACGTACGATTCTCGATCGCCTTGGCCCGATTCTTTCCGGCCGCCTCCCAAGGCTCCAGGCAACTTTTCGAGGTTAGACACGTGTGATCTCGACGGCGCTCTATCTCTTCCTACCTATCCGCGGAACTGACACGAGAGCAGCTCGACATTTCAGCGGACTGAACGGGATTAACTAATGCTGATTAACTAGCGAACGTAATCGTTCGATGAATCACTAAAATATTGCTGATACATCATGATTGAGGTTAACCGAAAAGTTTACTGTATATGATATTAATGCTTGTTTATTTACATTGGATGCATACGTAGACGTTCTGCGCAAAAATAGTCATACTTTATTTAAATTTGGTATTATAAAATGATAAGCAATTTTGATACTTCCAAAACTTTAGCTTCTCCAAATTTATAATATTAATATTTTATGAAACATTTTATGAAATTTTATGACAGGTATTTTTTAAGCATAAAATTTTGTATCATGGTTGCAATATATCTGATATCAAAAATTTTATGTTTTAAAGAAATCTATTCCATAAAATATTTGAAGAAACTAGAACTTTGTAAGAGAGTGTTATATATACAATATGTATTACAATGTAATATCAGAAAATATTTTATTCTTCAAAAGTTTGATTTTTACTTTTGTAAAACATTTACGAAAATTGAAACTTTGAAAAAGTTATATTTGTTTTTTTCATAATCCAATACGTTGTCAATTATTTTGGAGTTATTTGGAAATAAATCAAGCATCTTTTTATATAAGTATATTTGATACATATTTATCAATAATACATTTTATTATTATAAATGAAATTATAAATAAAATATTTGTGGACAAAATATTTGAAAACATTGTTTTCTTCTCAGATGGCAAACCTATGTTGCGGCAAGGTGACACTGGTGATTGGATCGGTACGTTTGAAGGACACAAAGGAGCAGTGTGGGGTGTAGCATTAAATCCACAGGCCACTCGAGCTGCGACCGGTGCAGCAGATTTTAATGCCAAAGTCTGGGATGCAATCAGTGGAGAAGAAGTTCATTCTTTTCAACATAATCATATAGTCAAATCTGTCAACTTTAGTACCGACTCCAATCATCTGTGTACCGGTTCTAATGAAAAACTCGTGCGCATTTATGACCTTAATAAACCAGAAGCAACTCCGCAGGTAAAGTTATATAAATTAGATAAACTAGTTATAACTGTATTATTTTAATTTAAATCTTAGTTATATTTAATTATGTAAATCTTATGTAAATCATATTAATTATGTAAATCTTAGCTATATTTTTCAGTTTATATAAACTGCGTATCAAGCACCGTTGGACTTGTAACGCAATTATAAACTGAGTCAATTTCTTTTTTCCCTCAGATCTTTTCAGGTCATACGAGTGGTATTAGGCATGTCACTTTCTATGACAATAACTCTGCCTTAATTACCTGTGCGGACGATAAGACACTTAGGGTGTGGGACCGAAATAGCGGACAAGAAGTTAAGAGACTAGACTTTCCTGCGACTCCAAGTTCCATGGAAGTTTCGAAAGACGGAAACATCATTACCACCACTCACTCTAACCTTGTTTCCTTTTGGGATAGCAAAGAGTATGTATAACTTTTTTTTTATAATACAAGAATCAAAGGCCTATGTCAGTCACAGCGGTTCTTTGTGTTGAATAATAATTTTTAATTTTTTAAGAAAATTTTTTTAATTTTCTAATTTTTCAGATTAACCAAGTTAAAAGAATTTATAGTCCCGACTCAAGTTAACAGTGCTAGTATACATCCAGATTGTACTATTTTTGTTTGCGGGGGAGAAGATTTCAAAATGTACAAGTTTGACTACAACACAGGGGCGGAAATAGGTAAAATTTCTTTTAAGATTTATTTATCTTTTTTAAGATTTATCAACTTGGTCGAAAGTAATTCTAATTATGCATATAATTTGTATTTGCAGAATCATTCAAGGGACATTTTGGGCCTGTACACTGTGTACGCTTTTCACCGGACGGTGAATTGTACGCTAGCGGATCCGAGGATGGTACCTTGAGACTATGGCAGACTGTTGTCGGCAAAACATATGGTCTATGGCGTTGCATAGAACAGACGCCCACAATACCAGAGAATGCCGCCGTGATTAATAATAAACAAGAAGTTCCTGCCACTTAAACTTTAGAGAAAGGGGGATAGGGAGAGAAAAGAGCGAAAAGAAAATCTCCAGAAATTTTTTTTCAAAAGTCTTAAAGCAGACATCTCGGACCAATCTCTAAGCGAGTGGATGAATATCCTGCAAATAAAATGCGTCGAATATTCGTTATTTGGGCCGCCGGAAATCCTTGGAAATAACTCATTCTTTTAGAAAGGGATCACCTGCCTCCATTGTGGCCTTTATTCAAAAGTGGGAGGACCAATTCCAGAACTCGTGGAGGTGGGAATATAGGATTGCTATTTATATTATAAGAAAAAACAGCAGTGAAAAAGAAATATTAACATTTATTAACATTATACATGTCACGTTATTATAATACAAAATTAGGTAGAGGTGTAACGAGAGAAAGAAAAACAAGTTCGTAATGAACGTTGCATTTGCATTTCTTCCGAGCCGATACCGTCCGTCATTCAAACATATGAAATATCGATACGTGACGCTGACACGTATCACACAGCACACATGATGTCGCCTGTTCATTTTGACATGCTATATAATCATTCTCAATCTTAATTTCCGTGGTAAAGTAATATCACCACGTAATGTACAGCGCGACAATCTATTGCAGCAAGTCTTGCTTGCATGCGCATTTATCTAGTGCATTATTCCTGTAATGATAAACGCTCTAATTCCCTTCTTTTAAAACAAATATAATCCAATTATATAAAAATTTAAATAAGATTTAAATTGCTTCGCGAATATAAATGTTATTCGAAACTGAAAAGTTTTAAGAAATCTAATTAGAAGATTAAAAAGTCTTGAAACTCTTAAATGTTTAGAAAACCTTTTTAAAAAGGAATATCGAAACATTAAAAATTTTCGAAAATAAAATTCCTATCTATATATACAAAATTAAGGAATAAAACACAATAACGTAAAGCATTAAAAGAGAAAAAATATACTTTCGAAACATTTAAGAGAAATTTTCAACAATATTCGAGACTTTCAACAATTTTCTATTTGGAATAATATTCAAAACAAATTTCGAAATGAAATTTCAATGAGATTTCAATGCGTCTTTAAAAACGCCTTATAACTACTCCCTAATCCAAGAAGTTCCATATCCGTTTGCGTGTCTTCTTGCTCTCTTTTATTTTTCGACGATGCGATCTCCTTCTTCGATGAACTAAATACTTGCGCCTTATCATCTATATTTACACGCCGACAGGTACTCTTGCTTTTATCTTCCGTTAAGTATCCCTTGTGTGGCTTACGTCATACGTATGTTCAAAACATACTATCTCGCCTTGTCTGTCCGCTGTATTTATTTGTTTTTTCTTATTGATAGTATTGAACTTTGAGCACGACTGATCAGTTATGAAATTTTGGGATCGCGTTTGTCGTACAGTCTCTCGAAGTAAGGGCAGTGTTTCCTGCGTACAATATAATAATCAGTAAACAAAGAATTATGAATTTTAAGGTTTCTCATCTTTTTCTATTCAGCCAATGAATTGCGAAAGGTCGGGCAGTTTGAAGCCGTTGAACGAGGCTGGCGTCGGCGAGCTTCTCAGATTGTTCGTATGTGGCGGGAAACCGGAGAAACCTGAGCCGCTAGGCGTAGTAAACTGTTGTAGCCTCGCGTTGCTCTCAGAGGCTGCCAGCACGAAACCGCATTGAGCGGTGCATACATCGTCCCGCAAAATCGCTTCTCGAGAAGCCTCTCGTAGAAGTTGATTGCAGTCCGTGACTCTCAATGAGGCGCATTGCGTCTGAAAAAGAGAAACTTGTTTTTAGGATCTACATTTCATTAGTAACATATATTTTATGTATATATTAGATTGTGGCTAAGACAGAAGAAATATGGACTAAGAGAATGAAGTTTATCTAGTTAAGAAGAGAGAGATTCGGATCATTATGCATTTCTTTATGCATTCAGAAAGTGTACTTACGCCTTCATTAGTACAAACGCAGCTAGTGCAAGGCGTAGGGAAGCCAGACTCGCCGACCGCGACGTTTCTTCCCCCGATCTGACAGCCATGTCTGGTCTCTCGCCAGGCGGCAAAGTCCATGTGGGGCATGGAGCTGCACGGTACACGTGGATTCAAGAAATTACTGGGTAGGTCGAACGCCGCTCTCTGCATGTCCGTCTGGTGGTCCATGTTCTCGCACATCACCTTGGCTAAAGTGGTCTTGCGAACCTCTGACATTTGGTGCTCATTAAAGCGGATGTTCGGATCGTCAGTCTCGTACCAGAAACGATCGCACTTCCTCGACTGTCTGAACTGGATAGCGATGATACAAGCGAAGGTGGGTCCGACCAAGCCACCTTGTAGCGGTCGCTCGCTCATGCCACCCGGGAAGAGATCGATGTCGTCCACGGAGGCGTATATACGTTTCATACGAGCTATCACTTCCGGCGCCATTTCTCTGGATAAATCCTCGAAGGTGGTGGCTTTTTTTAAATTACAGAGCGCTCTGTAATGATTATACGATGGTAATCCATGGTCACGAGCCCGATGAATGTTCAAAGCTATCAAATCCACGCCGGAGTGCGGAATACCACGTTGCTCGAATAGATGATTGGTCACCTCGCCGGTAATGAACTGATCCAACGTTTCCATCGGCGTGGTTATTAGACCACGTATCATCTCGTCGATCATGTTCTCCTGATAAAGCATGTCCGGATTGAAGAAGCCATCACGCAACAAGATAGGAGGATCGATGTTCTGATAGCTGCGATCCATACGCGGCAAGTGCGGTCGCAGCAAGGAATGACCGATACGGAAGGCCGCGGTGGCGAACTCGTTGAGCACACTGGGATTGCAGGTGGGCGAGTATTCCTTGTAGTAACCTTGGGGCAACAGCTTGAGACCATACAGACTGACGGCGTTCCAGCCAAGAATCCTCGGCAGAAACTCGTTGTACGTGATGTGTTGCAGCATCCCGCTAATGATGCGTCGTGTTTCTTGGAATAGCTTCTCGCCATCCCAGTGGGGATTTACCTATTTAAAAAATTTTACATTAACGAAAGAAAAATTATTTTTACCCAATTAGCAAGATGTTAGCAATTTGCCAACAAATTCAATCAACATATTATAGAATATATGGTTATGAAAGGATTTTTCGATTTCATATTTAAATAAAAACGAGAAAGAGGAAATTTACCTGCCGCAAACCTTCCATCACACGATTGTGCTCGCGTATCCACATGGTGTGCATAACTGCCAGTGCTGGTTGCTCTGAAGCGCGGCCATCACCACCGATGAAGCACAATCCTGATCGCGCCTTGCACTCCGGGTGCGTTCGCGATTGTGGCAATAGGTCTCTACCGCGACGTGGGTTTGACGTGATATTCATGCGACCATTGAAGCCGCGCAGTATATTGCAGATACACGAATTCTCACCGTAGACCACTGACGCATCCAGGAAACCGGTATTCTGATTTACTTGTTCGCGTGGACCCAGATGCTGCTGACCCGGCAACGATCTCATCGACGGGAAGCACATTCGTGCACCCGACGAGACGTTCACAGTTGGATAAAAGTGATCGCCCGGCGGCACGGGGAATGGATTGCACTCGGGATGAACGGTGCGTGGTGAGTCGCACGATCGACAGCTGGGAATCGACTCCGCAAAGCCTTTATGTATGGGTGTCATCGTCAGATCATGATCCAGGAACTGCGCGAACTGCATCACCATCAGCGTGTAGCGATTGTGCAAATTCGATATGTCGGGATGGATCACAGTGGAGATAACTCGGGGGTTTGGCAACGGGGCACCGGTGACGGAAGTGCTTCTCGGTTTGGAAACTCCGTCTTCGTAAGCAGGCGGCAACAGGCGGGCGAAGGTTGTCAGCGACTTGCCAAGACTGGGATTACGTAGATTGTTGCAATGACCTGACAGAGTCCGGTAGGGCGTAGTTGGATCGCATGCGGAATTATCTACGGGACATTCGACCTCCTCGTGATTCGTTGGCTTGTGATGGTGATTCAGGAAGCCGGAGATATCGACGTTTTGCAGCAAATCGGAGAACTCGTTCGTGTTAGGGAAGCCCAGGACATTCTCAGTATTTTCGAAGACCTGACGTCTCCTACGTCGAAGACCGTGTACACCGTTTAGAATCTCATTTGTAGCCAATTCATACATGATGGACGAATTGGCGAGTAGTAGAGCGTCCTTGTTGGCTTTAGAGAAACTGGCCGCGGTGCCGGCAGCCGATTTTGGGTCAGCAACTCTTTGCTCCAGCCAAGCATTATACTCCAATTGCTTTCGCTCGATCAGCTCCTCCTCTGCTCTCTTCACCGCGGCGGCGAGCACCTCAGGACTGATGTCCGGCAGAAGCTGAGTCGGTTCATCCGTGCTTGTGTTTACCGAGTTATATTGCATCATAGGAAGCGGCAGCGGATCCTCGGTCCATGCCGCGATGTTCAGGGATTCGTACTGTTCGCAATTGATCCTGCTGTTTAGGTATTGGTCCTGTCGGATGAACACTCTCGGTTGAATCCTGCGGATGTTGGTGTTGGCGCACAGAATACTGGCGAGGGACACCTTTCTGATCTCGAACAGCTGCGTCGATGTCAGTCCTGATGGAGGGATATCGTTTTCGTACCAGAAGCGATCGGAATTTCGTATCGTCACAAATTGCTTCTTAAGAAGACACTCAAACGTTGGTCCCACAGCGACGCCTGTGGTCGGAGTCTCCAGAATACCACCCACAAGAAGATCCACATCCTCCACATTCGCGTAAATCGTACTTAGCAGCTGCGCGTTCTCAGGTGGCATTACTTTTATCAGATCCGTAAAGTTTTCGATCTGTATTAAAGCAAATTGAAATGATTATTGCAACAATAAAGGGACGACAAGTAATAAAAAAATATGCTCGTTAAATCTTGGTTCTTAATCAAATGAAGACTTGATTTCATAACTGCTATAGTAGCAATGTTTTCAATTTGTTTCTCTAATTTCAAGATGTAAGTTGATTTTTTATAGACATGTCTATAATTATTTTTAAGTTGTTAAAGCATGATGAAAAATTTATTTCATTATTAAAAATATTATTTCAAATGTATGTTTTGTTGAAAACTTTTAATCTACTCTGTCATGATTATAAAAGTATTCTCTTACATTTTACGCTGGCTTTTGTCCGTTACTTTAAATTTTATAAATCTTTTTTTCTAATTGTGCTATCAGATGATGTGCAACTAAGTATTTTCATAAATATTTATTTTACAGAGGCTCAAAATGTTTGATATTATTATGTTTAATAATGTGTAATTAATTTATGATTGATATGTAATTTATTTTCTTTTTACAGCCTTATCTTGCTATAAAGACATTATTTAAACGATTTCTCTTCCTATTTTATTTTAGAAAAGAAACTATGAGAACGATTTTGCTGAAATGTTTAAAAATTTAGCTAGATACAGATCTGAAAATAATTTTGTTGAACCATCAAGATAAATAGGCAAAACGCTCAAGCATGATGAGCAAGGCTGCAGGAAGTTTTGACATTCTAACAATTTGAGTATCCTACATAATTATTTTGCTGACTCGACAAAATTATTTTCAGATAATCTGTATTTATTGAAATTTTTAGACATTTCATCAAAACCATTTTTTCGTGTAAAAATTGATATTTTAAAAATTAAAAAATCGCTGCTACCTCTTCTTTATAAAAAAAGAATAATAATCGTAGAATTCATCAATACGGTATCGAACTTACCCTAACGCTCTCTCCTAAACAGTCAGCCAGGAACTTGATGTATCCGGGCACTCCGTGATCTCGCGCAACGTGCATGGACCAGGCGGCCACGTCCGGCGCGGCTGCGAGACCGATGCCGTTGGCGGAAGTGGTAACGTGACTCTCCAGGTCGCCCACTTTATCAGCACGCGTCCAAACAAGAGGACGCAGAGCTGCCAGTGCCACGGCTTGGTAGGTGCCCGCTTTGTTGGACGAAGAGTAGCCAGCGTAGAAACCGTTCGCGAGCGGTCTGAGCTCGTGGTTGACCTGTGCGGCTTCTCGCAATATCGCCGGCACGTACTCGTTGAGGGTGACGTGCTGAAGCTGCGCGACGACGATGCGGCGTGCCTCTAGGAAGAGCTTCGTGTCATCCCAGTGCACGTTCGCCTCCGCCAGTTTCNCGTGCCTCTAGGAAGAGCTTCGTGTCATCCCAGTGCACGTTCGCCTCCGCCAGTTTCTCCGCCACGCGATTATGCTCGCGCAGGAAAACCCGATGCAACAGGCCGAGCGTGTTCCAATCGTTTCCACTGCACAACTCGCAGGAACTCAGGTTGACTCTGCCGTCGTCGTAGGTCCTGAGCAGATGCAGCTTGTCGTCGGTGGCACCGTAGATACCGGAGCCGTCTAGATACGCCGAGACGCCGTTCATTTGCTCCCTCGTTTCGAACTGGCAGCCGTGCACCGTTAAACTCGGCACCGATCGCCAGTAGGCTCTGCAGCCGAATCTTTCGTCGCGCATCTCGTAGCACTCCGGATGCTGATGCACACCGGAGCAGCATTTATCCTCGGGACCCGCGGAACGCACTGTGGCGGCGATATCCTGCAGCACCAGCTCTGACCAGACGCCGGAGAGGCTAGTCAAACCTTCGTGACTTCTTATCTTCGCGGAGGATAACAGAACATGGGAGATGACGTCGCTTGGTGCAGGTAGACTGTGAGTACCCACCGATTGACGCGGTCTCGAGATGCCTAATGCGGACATACAAAAATACAAGCTCGTATTAGGGTTTGTGCAACTTCGCTTCTAATATCATCTTTTCCCTTTTTTCCTCCCTTTCCTTCTTTCCACATCTCTTTCTTCTTTATTCTTAGATAGAATTATATTTTATATCTTGCTTTATATTTTTATTCATATATTTTTATTGATACCTTTATTCATTACTTTTTAATTGAAACAAATTTATGAATTAACAAAGCAATGCTATTAAAAGTTATGCAAGTTTAAAGTAGAGAAAAGATAATATAAATTTTTCAGTATTTGATGCGTACCGATGCTTTGTGTGATTACAGCAATATTCTTTAAAAAGTTTAGTTAAATTTATTTTAAATAACTCTTTTACATCTTATAAATTTGTATTTATTAATGTATACCATGCATATAAATTAATTTAAATTATTTATTAGAGAAAATATTTATTTGATTAAAAAAATATATGTTGATGAAGAAAGTTATGTGAAACAATGGGAAATGAAAGAATATTACGGCGTTTACTTCGCATGTTTAATGCAATAGCTAATTGTATTTATGAAATACGCTCATGGGAGATATAAAATGTTGCTTACTTTTTCCGGGCGAGCAACTCTCGATCGTTTGCACTTATTTCATTTCGTTTTTATGCCGTGGGTAAAAATGGTTTCTTCTTTGAATGAATATTGCCGTTGAGGCAATTATAACTCTCTAATAGAAAGGATGAATAGCATTAATAAGATCAAACATATCCACGCCTAATTACCTTCGCAACTATTAAACACTTCAAAGTGTAAAATAAGTTAAAGCAAGAACGAGTTCGATAATTGAAGAATTCAAAGAGTTTCTTTAAGGAAATTTTTCTAAAATATGATACAAATAAAACGAATCTATTATTAATAATACAATCGGAAGGGATTGATTCTATATGAAAAATAAAATATTTTAACATTAATGTCTTACTTTTGAGAAAGTTGATACTTTCGGGAAGTGGAAAATTAATTGTTTTGTTGCTAATTTGAATGGCATAATTTTCAATGACGTTTCATACGAGTCATCTTTACTAATTGCCGTGATCACGAATATGGGCGTAAAGTCGATCATTCTAAATAGAAAGCGAAATAGAAAGACAATTTTTCAAAATGTAATATATACACACAATGGAAATCAAAGTGTAGCGTTACGCATGGAGTGCGAAATGAGACATTACGAGATGATATATCAGAATACGAATGCCTAGCACAAGGTGACAGTTAATGCATCCCACGTTCGATTATGTCGATATTGGACAAAAGAGGAGAGAGAGTGGAGATTAATAAAATGAAATAATCAGAGAATTAACGTTATTAATAATGCATTAATCAGAGCGAAAAATGTAGACATGTTTAACACGTGTATCGATAAAAATAAGCGAATAAATTTGATAGTATTTCAAACGTGGATGCACACGATGACTCACGCCGATGCTACCGGCGAAGGAGGCGGCTCTTCGTTGGGTCTCGAAAAGTGCAATGTGTGTCAAAATTCTGTGTCATGGTTACGCACAGGCGTCGCTCTTTAATGATCACGCAGTAAGTGTTACACAGCGCCATGGTTTCTTCCTACACAATGAACGTGGCCCTTTCATTCGTGACGCGCACGACTCATCAATGATGACGACAGTGCGTTTATGCACGGCGAAAATGAATCATTTTTTTTTCTACTTTTCTGCACCCACCGCTTTCATCGAGAAATTTTTCTAATGGCAAAAAAAAGATCAGCAAATATTGAACTATTTTAACAGATCGTTGTCTTGTTCCTAATTATAGTGAAAAATTTCCTCTTAATTAATCTCGCCTTAATTAATCACCTTTTGGTGTTTTTTATTAGGAAAATATTTATGTAAATCATATATTCATTTCCATATAGAAACTTGTTACATGGAACATACAAATATATGAAACGCATATAATTAATTAGTCATTTATCATTTTTCACATGTGAAATTGCAGCGTAATATTTATGTATTATATAATTGAAGATTTTTTTATTGAATTAGATTTAATGTCACATAAATGAAATTGCATGTGATGAATTCTTTTATTATATAATGTGACTGATTCTGAAATTTTCAAGATAAAATTGTTTCGTAATATATGACAAAGTCTATTGGATGCGGATGATTATTTTCTGTGATAAAGGCGTAAATTTATAGAAAGGCATTCAACGATCATCGAGTATTTTGGGGTCAACGACGTCGAAAGGCGCCGTCTGGCAACCACTGCCCAGAGAAGACCACAGTCACTTTCTTCGGTCTTCTCACTTTCATATTTTCGTTTGAATTCTTTTCCCGGAGATGGGCGCCAGCTGCCTGCCTTTCCCTCTCTTTCTATAGTCGTGCAGTCGGACGTCGCCAAAAGTCCGAACTCTGAATAATTCGGTAGTGTGAATTTAATTCTCGCTTATTAATCGTTAGTTAGCACGAAAACGTTAGGAGTTCCGTCTATTTTAAACGTATTTCCGTAATTTGTGATAGAAATTCCTTTTACAATTTTATGAGCACCTGTAATACGAAAAAGATCTAAAAAATCACAATCACACATGTATGGAATACATATTAAAAATATTTTTGTTTACGATCTTTTACATTGCATTATAAATTTTAAGTCTAAAGAAAAAGTGAGGGTGAAAGGTCTTACGAGTAAGAATTAATTAACTTTACGATATTCTCTTCCGATATTCGTAAACTTTCATGTAGTATAACTGACAATTTTATTAAATCTGAACTTACATAACTTCTACGCATCTCTTCCACTTATTCTTATATAACAAAAACTAAAATACATGTTTCTGTGATGTTATACATATATCCTAAGAGATCAATGATAGCCCAACAAGTCGAGCCTTTGCTTCCTCCAAAAAGAAAGGAACATCTCCGAATTGGGTGTTGATCACCCTCAAGGGAGATTCTTGAGGTTTTTCAAGTTTCTTGAGTTTCGTAACATTTTAATTTTTACGGAAATAGTTACGGAAATACTATCCACATAAGCAAAAGTTATCTAAAAGATACGTTTTGCGATAGCATTACCTATACTAAGAGAAAATTTGTTTTAAATGAAAAAAATACATTTTCTTAAAACCATATATTTTGATGCAAGCTAGCATTTGTTCTGTTTAAAATATTTACTTTTAAGTAAATAGACATATTGAGTATATAATTTTGTATTTTTACATTTTTTACATTTAAATAATGATTTTACAAATAAAGTAATAATATTAAACTTAATTAAATTGTTTTCTTAGATTAAAAAATCTGATTAACTTAAATATAAAAATATTTTCTAGAACTTCGAAAAAAATTACTTGAATAAAAATTATTTCTTCATTTTATTTACGTAACATTTCAATTAAGAATTTTTTAACTTGATTGCAAGTAAATAAACTATTGGGATTTAAAGGGGAAATATTTTTTTTTGTGTTGAGTAAAATTTTTTGTTGTAAGATATTTTTTCTCTCAGTACAGATATCTGGAAATGTTTTGAAGATATCTTTTAGAAATCTCAAAGTTAAGTGACAAATGTCTTCAAAAATTTATTTTAAGACGATAAGAAAATATTTTTCAAATATCTTTGAGGTATATCTTTGAGTTATTAGATCCTCGATGTTTTTTTAAATAATCTACTGTCATTTTGGACTTTGGAGAATATAATCTTAAAAAATGAACGAGGCAAAAATTATTAGATGCTTATTTCGAAATTTATAACGTATGCAACAGAAGATATAAATTTGATATAAAAAAGCGCCGTTGCGATTATGTCCGTATGTTCATCATGATTCATCATAAAACGAATATCCCGGAAAAAGGATAAAAGCGAGCGAAAGATCAGTATGGGTGTCATAAAGAAAATAAGCCGACACTTATGGCGCGGTGAAGAAGCACGCGACCGGAGATAGGAAGAGGCTTTTCTTTCCGGGAAAAATGGGAGAGAATGCAAGTGAGAAGTATAGGTGTTACGCGGTGCGAGCACGTAACGGCCGACATCCGCGCGCGTTCGCGCGCGGGCAAGATTCTCTTATTATTTTATAGTGTTCGTGTTGCGCGCGTACACTCGATGTCGCAATTGTTATAGCGCACAGGCGCACAGGAGAGACGGCCAACTCACGAAACTCTCTATTTCAACGAGCCCACGAGCACGCGTGTACGCGAGCACTTTCCGCATGCTAATCCACCTTCTCTAAGGCCCGCAGAAGGCTGCGTGCATCTCGGCCATACCAAACATGCCGACGTCAAAGTGGATCTAGGCTTTTGCTTGCCTAGCTAGCACGCGCGTTCCAATTTTCACTTTCCATTCTCGATACCGCATCAGTTGCAGTTAGGAAACAGGGTGAGGAAGTAACGCGTTACTTTTAACGTCGTTACTGTTACTTTTTTTTAGTAATGGGCTGGTAACGGTGTTATTTTTCTTTTGTAATAATTATAACGTGGTTACATTTTTCCAATAACGATAATAATTTTAACAATTATTTTTATCGTTATCTACTTTTTACATTTTGACCCTATCTATGGCAATTTCCGTTGTGTATATGTATGTTTTATTTTCAGTGATATTTATATTCAAATATAGTTTTAAATATAATTTAGATATCATAAACCAAGAATATTGCCGCATACATTTCAAGAACAATTTTGAGTTATCACTTAACGGTTCAAAAAAACGGTTAAAAAGCAATATTATGCTCTTATAAATTGCTGAAATTAATTGAAAGCTTATTAATTAGTTTAAAGCAAATAAATAAATAATTTTAAGCCATAGATTTTAAGGCAGATTGCTAAATTTAACATATGAATTTAAACCATGCGCTGATAACTGCAATCAGACATTGGTTTTTTAATATCAGGATTTTATGTATATATCATCCTGATCCTTTCTATATTCTTAACTTTTTTCACGTGCGCCAGATAAAAGTATTATTCTAAAAACATCTCTCATTTGTAGATTGATATCAACGCGTTGTATTTTATTTATACTGTCGAATGCCTGATTTAATATTTTATTTTATGTGTCTTGAGATATCAAAAATAAATTGTGCATTTTCTTACCATCCGAATATTCCGATGGCAATAATTTGAGGAACGGGGAGCCTCTGGCACCCCAGGCAGGGTGTCTCACATTATTGCAAGCACCGGATGGCGTTCTGTACTTGCTCGGTGGACAGGGCCTTTCTGATCGGACTCTGCATGTTGCGTTGATTGATTGTATCCTGTTTGCTCGTCTGAAAAGAAAGGAATATACCTTACAATTTTCGAACGATCGAACAGTGTTACCGAAGAAAATCCAACACCAAGCATATATAAGCTTGAGTGATAAGAACCGACAAGTATTTTTTAAAGATATATGAGCCATATTTCAAAACTTCATTATCAAAAATATAAAAAAAGGTAAATCTAGAGAAGTCTTCAGTTTTTTAATTTCGATAACTTTTAGGTCGTATTGTATAGCCAAAACATCTTTAATCGTAATTCTTTAATATCTTCGAATAACGCGCGAGTGAATATTAGAATGCCCTAGAGGTCGCTTAAAATTTCCAGGAATGTCTCCAGTAATTTAATACTGCATATGTAATAGTCTATTACTGGAAATTACCACTTGATACTCGAACGTTATATGAATGAACATAGCAATCTTTTCCCAGTAATATATCAATCAATTTCCTGTAAAACAGTAATTGTTCGTTAACATAATATAGCTATTAACTACTTCCATTTCCATCATTCTTTCCTCTATATTGCCTCTTTCATTCATCTTTACGTAACGTATCTCCCTTATTTCTTTCCTTTTCCATTTTGATTGCAATCGTCACGATATTATCGCTGGGAATCGAAATTATTTTCTGGATTTTATAATAAAATGCAAAAAGAGATGTTGAAGAAAAATAGATAAATCTTACTGTAAATACATTTTTCTCACAAGAGCGTGAGAATTTAGCATTTAATTTACTATCGTAGCAAAATATAGTCCGCAATGCATTTTGCTATTACGACGAAATCGCTTCGTCGGAGGAAATGAGAATTAATTCGTCATAGTTATAATTCGCGAATTTACGCGAAACGAGGTTTTCTGCAAATAGAACTCTCGCAAGAGTTCTTTTTGTAATAATGACGATACTTGTCACGGCTGGTGTGAAGCATAAAAGTTTCGCCTGCAAGACGGTCTTTTTTTTTTGCTCTCGTCGCGCGGATCTCGCTGCCTATACACGCGTCCGTCCTTTCGCTCGCGGTGGAAGAACGGAATCCAGTTCCGCTAGAAGTTGAACGCGTCCTTCCTGCTCCATTTCCCCCTTTTTCTCGCGCTCTCGGCGCGCGCTTTTACTTTCATGGCCGAGGAAAGGAGCCGGCGGTGTCGTGTCGGCCGATCCGGCATCGGCATTTCAGTCACGAGGAAGATTTCTCGTACGACCATTGCCGTAGCTATTCCCTTTCCTCGACCTCGAGAAGGCTGCTGCTGCTGGTCACGGGAGGAGGCGTGTACGCACGAACATTGTGAGACACACCGCGTACACACGTGGCCATGATCACCGCCGTCGTCACTGTCGTTCTCTAATGTCGCCAGCCCGTTGAAGCACGTGCGGCAACTCGTCGATCGAGTCAATAAACGAGAAATCCATTCTCGTCGAAAAAAAAAACTTAATAGAACTGTTGATACATACGCTGAGTTACTTCCGCTGCTTGTCATCGGCGCTTTTCTACTTGAAAATAGATAAACGAACTATTCCATATCGATTATATTTCGATCACAATACTTCTTTTTTTCTTTTTTTTTTTGTTGGAAGATTTAAAATAGATTATGCTGTATGTAAAATAATATTTTTTCTACATGTATCATTAGACATCTCTTTGAAAATTATATTTAGAGAATTTTTATAGTGATGTCAAATAATATTTGCTGAGAGACAAAAAGAGAATTTTGAAAATTTCGAGATTATGCATAATAATTTTTAATTTGATATTATATTGAATTAAGTTTAATTAATTTAATATTTTTATATATTTTTTAATTTATTTTATTTCTTTGTTTTATTTTTAATTATATTAAATTAAAAAAAAAAGAGAAATTTGACGGCTTTATTCTTAATGTCAGCGATATGTGAAAAATGCAAGTAAGTGGAACGATCACGGCGGAATCAATTTCCTTCCTGGTAAATAATGTAAAACCGTCGACATTCTTGCAGAAAGACGGTCAACAGTCCGTTCGTCTTCGGCAATTGGCACTTTTACAGCAATGTCTACATTTTAGCTTCCGTTATGCATATTGATTTGGTTCAAGCTCTCGAGAGAGAAACTAGCTAAGCTGTCCCACACACACGCGTACACGCACATACACATTATTGCAAATTGTAATATGCGCGTCATTTTGCTTATCTTACGCGAAACGTCCAATATCTCGATATTTCACCGCGATGCAAATAGATTGCATTCTCGTGCGTCTTTACAGTGATTTCATGCTAATTGCTATTAATAAATGTTTAATCATAAAAATTTTATGCAAACTGTTGGCGCGTCGACTGTCTGGTTAATTTCCGTGAATATCACTGGCAGATAGCGATCACGAAATGCGATGACGACACATTAATTAAAATCCGCGTCGTGCGTGTCATAATGCATTCCAAAAGTTTCCGAAATCTTTTACGAAATTTCCGAAATATTTTACGATACTCTTCAGACTCGTTTTGGCAAGACGTATACAGAACAAATTGGAAGAATGCACTGAGAAAAATCTCTCGGAAAAAATCAATATAATATTGTAGACTTTATTTTGTCA
>QKQZ01051444.1:0-52124 GCA_003595255.1 Solenopsis fugax
CGCTCGCGCTTCGAATTCACTTCCGTGCCACGGTTCGAGATCCGCGACCTCGCGCGACCTCGAACAGGTCCATGGTTATTTCCCGCGGCTCATTTCAACCCATTTTTATCAATGTAGATTAATTTTAATTTCGATGTTACTGTTTCTTTTTGTAATTCATAGAAATAGAAAAAGATAAAAACTAAAATTAATGTACACCTTGGTAAAATTTTTTTTTATAATTTTTTATACGAATTGGAACACTTTTAAGAAATATCAGAAATACTCCAGAAAGTCTACATCTTAGAATTTTTCATGTGAATTCTGAAATATTCTAAGATTTCTTATGTCATAATTTCTAAAAAAAAACTTAATTTTTTCAAATTTTATAACATTTCATTAGAAATTATAGAAGAAAAAATTTTAGAAATTTTGGAATATTTCATGATTAACTGATTTTTCATCAAGACATTAATAGAAATGGATATAATTAAATCTATATATAATAATATATCATTATATCCCGTTCTACCAATGTAGATGAACTTTAATCTCGAATTAATTCATTAAACCATCCGATCAACAGGATCGGGATAATTAATTTAATTAGCAGAATTGCTCGCAGCAAAATTTCTATAATTCGTCATCCCTGATCTAATCACTCTCTGCATTTTGATTTCTTTCAAATAGTAAAAAGTTAATTTCCATACATGCTCAGACAGCACACAATATTTGCAATGAATATTTAAAAATATTTATCAAAATATTTTTAAAATATTCTAATATTATAAATATTATGTGCTCTGAGTATCAATACAATGTTATATATACACATTAAGTACTTAACAGATTAAGAGTTTGATTGGAATCCTGAACTTCTTGGAAGCTAGCGAATTTTTTATAAATTCTTCAGTTTAGTACGCGCGAAGTTTTCAGTCTTGTTTACGAAATTTAAAAAAAGATTTTTTATTTTTATGAAAGAAAAGAAGTTCTTTAAAGCTAAGTAATCTGCGATTCAAATCGATTTTCTGCCACCCTTCTCTCAATTTAAATTACAGGTTTCCTATGTTTAAAAAGATCTCTCCCTTCACTTTCATCCTCCGGAATTTCCGGTCTTTTCACTGCGGAAAAGGCGCGGTTGTCACTGTGATATCGCTTTCTCGTTTCTCTGTCGCTCTTCTCGCGTAAAGAGCGATTGCGGAGAGAGAGAGTGAGAGAGAACACGAAAGGCTACGTACGCGAGAAAGGTGGAGAGAGAGATTGACCAACGAGCGTTAACGAGGGCGCGAACAGCGTTGAGAGAGAACGGCACCGGGAGAGGGTTGGCGCGACCCTCTTCGATTATTATCCCCTCGTCGGATACATATGCGCGGGGATCGATTTGCGGTTCTCTGTTCCGCAAATTCCGGGATCCCGCCGCGCGCGACGGCTCATCGTAGCGGCATCGATTTTGCATTAGTTCCGAGCAATTTGCGCGACAACGCAGCGACGAGAAATTAAATGGGCATCCGGACGGCTCGGATGACCGATTCCCTTCGACCGGGGGATGCCGGATTTTTCGGGGAATGCGAGATGGAAAAAATTCGTTACCCGCGTCATGCACGTACACACACGTACGCCGCGACAGCTATGTAGATTCCGCTTTGAATTTGATCTAAAAATAAGCAGACGCGCGCCCTTCCACGGCGAAGGGAGAATGGACTAATCACCTCCACCGCGCCCATTAAATCGATCCAATCTCATCCGACATTAAACCTGCCATTAAACTTGAGTCAACTTGACATGGCAAACACGCGAATATAAAATAGGCGATGACGATAACGGCGACGGCGACGTCTCTCGTGTACTCTTTTTTTTCTCGCAGCTCCGATAGCGTCTTATTGCCAACTCGGCATGATTCATTTCGACTAGACACTCGATGAGAAAGGCCGTATGATATAACGCGAGCCAGTCGCAGGTCGCAGCTCGTCTCTCCTAAAATAAAAGAAATATTTAATGCAGATGAATGCGATTAAATGGGGGAGGGGCGGGAGAGTGAAAGAAGGAATTCTTCAACGAAGTAGATCCTTCGAGAAAAAGGCAGGATTTTCTCATTCGGAAAGAGTGTCCCCACACACTCCCAGATTAAGATATAATGAGATGTAATATTAAAATATTACGATTGTATTCTTGTCCTTAAACACGTATACGTACACATACGCAGTTTCTCTGTTATGATACAAACTTTCGCTCTTACATCTTTACGACTAGAAACTTATGATCGCGTAAACGCGAGTATGGACGTGATTTGGTATTCGTCCTATGTCTATACGGTTCCCACTTATTTCATTAAACCTTAACGCGAGTAATAATTCGAGGCCTTCAAATTGGAGGAATTATCAGAAATGTCTAGTGGACAAAACTATAAATAAAATATTTGTATATAAAATTATACTATCTTGAAATAAACGAGAACCGTAAGAGATAACAGCTATTCGAGATTTCAGTACGCGTGTCCAGTTAGATACTTAAACAATGGACACAATTTTTAAAAGATGAAAAAAAAAACGTTTTATAAACAATACTTTAAAGAACATACTGTGTAAATATGGAATTAAAATATTCTTATATATCATTAGAATATAAGATAACATATATAAACATGATATATTTGTATAAAAGGGGTTTCTTTGCCTTAGTTACTCTATGTTTATAACTCTACTATGGTATCGTCGTTCCTGTTGATGGGATCTCCCTTGAGCAATGCCACAATCATGCTGAAGAAAAAAAAAATATACATATACATATATATCTTTCGTTTTAACTTCTTTGCATATGTAAAAAATAATTATGAATGCTTTCCATTTAATGACACAGCGCTATTCTAATTTTTGTTACTCATTAAATACAATAAATAAATAAATAAAACGGTGCTTGTGTGACTAAATGAAAAGCATCCTATTTATGCGATACCTACCAATAAAGATAAATGAAAAAGAACACGAGGCAATATCCAAGATGAATCATGCAATCGCGGGTGTATCTCTTTAGCTGGCTGCGATTGTGAATCTCCGTGGGATCGTAAACTCCCATATTGCCGCTGGGTACGCTAAAGTACTCGTAAAACAACCAAATCGTCATTGGTAGGTTCACCAGCATCAATATCAATTGTCCATGTATCATCAAAAGAAATACTAAAAACGTGTGTGCTACTAACTTTGGCAAAACACCCTGCAACGAAAATCAATGACAATATATGCATTCGTGTAACAGGAGGTACGCTTATATATCGTACCATATTTAACTTGGAACAACATTCTTGCGCGTTCAGATAATCACACTCGAGATCCGACAATGTTATAATCTTCATACCTTGGTCAAGGAAAATAATGGTCTATTGTTCATTTCTGTTACTGCAGATTAATTTAATCTCCATATAAATTTAAACTTTATCTTTTTCTAATGTCCAATTCTACCAATGTAAATTAAAATCTCAGTTTAACTTGTTCTTCATTGTTTCCTTATTCTTAGAACTAGTAAGAGATACAAAACAAATTAAACCAAGATTAAAGTTAATCTACACTGATAGGAAAATAACAATTATTAATATTAACTAAAATTTTTAATTCTTTACCGCTTGCAAAGAAGTTTTGAAAATGGCGCCATTACTAACTACCAATTCCACGATAACCTCTGTCGCGAGCAAAAATCCCTCACTTGCGTATCGAGGTGACCGCGTCGCGAATCAAGTTCAACGGAGCATCAAATAGGAGATCAGCAGGGTGCGACCGGGTGCAAAAAAAAGGATACGTAATACACCAAGAGAAATAGCACACAGCCCGTGTCGATCAGCGCGATCGCGAACAGAAGCGGATCAGAGATCAAACCCATGATGCTGCAGCTTCCGCGCGAGAACGCGGCCGATCACATGAGACTCGTGGCAGTCGCGGCTGCGGTGCTCGTCACGTCCAGTCACGTCTCGTTCTTGCAACTTTTGTTGCGCGGCGTGAGCACTCGTTCGCCGGTCGGATTCACGCCAGTCACGCCGCGTAAACTTGCAGGATATCGCCGACTGTTGAAGCGCACACTTTACAATGTTGCCATGCCAATCTTGTTCGTCGCGGGTTGTGAGCCACAGTATAACCAACACAATAGGAACACAGCTTGCATAGCTGCATAACCATATACATAAGAAAATTGATTGGTCCATTAGCACATGGCATAAGGAAATGGACCAATCAATTTCCTTATGTATATAATTATGCAAGTTTGACTGGCCCTTACTGCGTATGCGTGAAAAATTCTGGGAATATTAGCTTTAGCCCCGTTGGTCATTCTGCAAAGTATCCGTTGTTCGAAAAATCAAACGAATTCTATACTATTTGTAACCGTATGGTTACAATACAGAGATTTGCTATGATAAGAGTATTGTTTTAGTTTCGTCTTTAAAAGAACTGTGATATTTATATCATGGAGTTGTGGGAAAAAGTTATCTTAGAATGGGTGAGCAATAAATTTGTTTTATGTGTAAACACAGTGAAAATTAACACAGGGAACATACATACCTGTCATGTAAATCTTTACGCTCGTTATTTAATAACCGAAAAGTTACTTGAGTAATTACGAAGAATACAAGAGTAAAAAGATTTTAAATATTTATTTGTGAAGGCTGAAAAAATTCAATACATGATTCAATATACGATATACGATCTTTTTACTAAAGAACAGAAATTCTTTGCAATTTCTCAAGCCACTTTTTAGTTATTGAATAATGAGTGTATCATAATTTTTTATAATTGTAACATTTTAATGTATCTATAATTGTTCTATAATTTTCTAAAGCTATGTAATTATATTTAATATCTACCTTTCAAAAAGGAAAGATGTCTTAGTCATTTAAATTTACAGATTAATTGCTTGAAAGTACACGAAGAAACAGTGAAAAGTATAACAGAGCTACAAGATGGAACATTTTACATCAATTTCCTCAAATTAATGTAAGTATAGTCTTATGTGTATGTTGCAATGTAAACTTCGTCTAAACCAATTATTCATTATGTTATAGAAAATGGAAAAAGCTTGAAAACTTTGATCAGGAAGACATCACAAGATTTATAGAAGGTGATATATTATACACATTTGTATTTTTTATTATTTAGTTTTCTAAATGTATTATTTGTAAGGTTAATGACACATACAAAAAATATAAACAGTAAGGAAATCGACAAATCATATCGAGCAGTGAATAATATAAGCAGTAGCAAATATAAAATGTTGATTTTCTTATTGTTTATGTCTTATTGCTTATGTTTTTTATGTGCTATTAGCTTTAAAAATACATTTAGAAAATTAAATAGTACAAAAGACAAATTCTTGCGCACTTGGAAAAAATAGAAATTGCTGAACTGAAGTCAGTGACAGTAAAAATATAAATTTAACTTGGTTTTTTAAGATTCTAATTTGTATATGATTGGGAAAGTTAATTTTTTCTTACATTATCTGTTTGCAGAGGAATATCCTACTTTTAAGGTCAATAAAGAAGATAATGCAGAACATATATACATCGCGTCTTTGTTACTGCTGCATATGTGTCGAATACTTTTTGGAGTACATGATTCTCTGCAATACAACATGTGCGACAAATTGAAAAACGAAACACAAATTAGAGTTAGAGCCTTCCTCGAGAGTGTTCTGCCTATTGGCAATGAGATTACCAAAGAAACTATGAGAGAAGTTATTATGGAAGTAGAGGATACATCAACAGATGTAGATAATCGCAGAACACCACCCTCGGAAAACTTTTTCAATTCCCCCTTAACACGTTCTGCACGTAGTCAAAGAATTATGACCGAACGAATTCGGGAACTGAGAGACTTGAGAAGTAACTTAGCAATAGAACGATTTACTAACGTGGATTTACGAGACGATATAGCAAGGCAACATAATAAGATAAAGAAATTGGAGAAGAAGCTTGAGGAAAAATCGGCAAAAATAAAGGAGCTGCAAGAGGAACGGCTCAAACCAATCACTCCTCAGCCATCCCGTACAAAAGAAGAGAACTCGCGAGAAGATTACTACAAGAGATATATTAATGATCTGGAAAATCAATTAACTAAACAGCAGGATGAAAATAACAAACTAGAGACAGAGAAAGATGATGTATCAAAGGAACTGTGTTGCATACGTAGGACAGCAAACCATTATAAAGAAAATTTTACAAATTGTGAACGTTCTTTAGAATCTTTATCAAATACAATTGAATTAAAGGACAGAGAGTTAATAGAACTTAGAATGCACAATGAAGAATTACGCGCACATATTAAAGAATTGAATAGAACTGCTAATCCAGAACAAAGTTTTGAGATTGAAGAACTCTCATTTTCTGTCGCTAAATCGTTAAATACTAGTGAAGCTTTGAGTTCTGTGATCGATATTCAACTCCAGGAAGCTAAAGAAGAATCCGCTATATTGCATGCTCAAGTTGACTCTTTAAAAGGAAGATTTGACCTTTTGACGAAGGATTATAGATCTGTATTGGAATCTAACAGAAATTTGCAGGAAAAAGTAAAGACGCTGGATCAGGTGCAGACGGAATTGAATCGTATCCAGAAAGAATTGGATGAATCAAATACAGCTGTTGCGAGTTTACAGGTGGAGAAAAACTCTCTCATTATTCAAACTGAAGATTTAAAAAGTTCACTTTTATTTAAGGAGAAAAAACTGTCTGAAACAGAACAGTCGAATATTAAACTGAATACAGAACTGGATGGCTTAAAACTAGATATTAAGAACTTGAATGAAATTCTTGAAAATGAAAGAATCAATTCTTTAAATTTGAACGTTATTCTAGAACAAACGAAATCACAGGTGACAGAATATCTTGCATTCATTCATAAACTTACTGATGAAAGAGATTCGTACAAATCTTCTATCGAAAACTGCTGTAAAAGTTTAAGAAATATTTTACATTGTGGTAATCAATTTATACAAGTTAAAATTGATGATTTAAACAACTCAACCCTTAATGATCTTACAGAATATATTGATACAATGTTACACAATTGTAATGCAATGCGTGTGTCATATGAAAATGATATCGGGAAATTAAACACAACGATAGATGAAACAAATACAAATCTGCGTAAGCAACAACTGACTATTACATCTTTAGAAGAACAAAATAAGCAGAATCTTCTGGAGTTAGTTAACATCGAAGAAGAGAAGAAGCAAAAGGATTTATTATTGAATGAGCAAAAAGAAATTATCCATACATATTCACAAGAGATTGAAGTTCTGAAAAAGATTAGAGATGAGAAATTCATTTTAGAACAAAATGTACATGAATTGAAAAATAATTTAACGAATCGAGAATTATTACTGAAATATGTTATGACACAGTTGGAAGATCTACGTGACATAGATAAAAATCTCAAATTAATAAAAGAAGACACTCAGCGAAATATTGGTGAATATAAAGAAAATATCAAACTAACATTTAGAAAGTTACAACAAGGATATCACATATTGCATGACAATTATTACAAAGTACAACAAGAAAAAAAAGAATTGGAATATAACTTCAACTGTAATAAGGAAGAGTTATCAAAAATTCAAGCAATAAATATTACATTGCAACAAAACTTATTAGAAAACAAAGAAAAAATAAGTGCTTTGGAAGATTTATTACATCGAGAGATGAGTGATAAAATGATGCAGATGGAATTAAAAGAGGCACAGATTAATGATTTATTCTCCAATGTTTCAGCCTTAAAAACTGAGAAGGACGATTTAATGCGTTCTCATAAGGAAACACTTGAAGCCAAAGAAAAAGAATTGGTAATGAAAGAAGAGGCATTATCGACGTTACAAGTGAAAATGGAAAAGCTGACGAACGAAGCAAACGTCATGGAAAAGAAGATGAAAGAAATAATTATTAATCTTCAAGAAGTAAGATCTAGCCAAGATGCTGTTTTGGCAACTCAAGAAGCAGCTTTGAAAGAAAAATGTCTATATATAGAAGAACTTCAAGAACAGTTTGATAGCTCTAAGAAGATCCTGAATAAAGAACTTGAAGCCGCAAAATCGTCATTGCGCGAGAACCAAGTTAAATTCTTCGATTTAGAAAATCAATTTAATAACCAAAGCAGAACTATAGGAGAATTGCAGGATATGCTCAAAATGATGAAAGCAGAACTCGAAGCAGGTAAGGAATATTGCAAGCAAATGGATGCAAGCCAAGCAGAAATTGTGAAATTGTGTCAAGAATTGGAACATCCAGCGAGAAATTTGAATTCTACGATAACGGATACATGTTCAGATTTTGATGTGCATGACATTTCGCAGTATGAGTATATTAATATAGAAAATAAGTATAAGTGCATTAATACAGACATTAATAATGCAAATATCTTGAATATTATTAAGATGACTCTTGATGAATTACACAAATCTCAGAAAATTATCTCACATTTATCTTGTGCAAATGTTGAATTGAATAAGACTTTGGTAAAACAAGAAGCACTTATAGAAAATGGTGTAAAAGATAAAGAAGAGATCTGTGGTCTGAAAAATAAGGTACGAGAATTGGAATTAATAGCACAAAAACGGAATAATTATTTAAAGAGCCTGATAAAGAATAAAGAATCTTTAAAGGATTCTTTGCAGAAAGTTTTTGCGACACGGAACGATCTAGGTACTATTTTAATATCATCGAAGCAAAAGTGGAATGAAATATTGACGAAATTTCAAAATATTTTTCGTACTGACAGCTCCGTTTGCGACGAGTTTAAACAGTTGCAAATTAAGAAGACGAATCTTGAAAATATGTTGTTGAAATGTCAAATTGATTATTCAGAAAACATCAAATCTATATCTGATATTTTATGGGAGAAGTTTTTGTGGACGGAACAAAAATTACACGATACCTATCTATGTTCGATACATGAAAAGGAATGTTTGGACATACTAACAAATGTAGAAGAAGATCAATTTTGTAATGAGAAAATGATAATTGATAACGAGTTAGAAAAATTCAAAGCACTGCAAACTGATTTAACGAAGTCTGACGAAGAAGTAGAATCTTTCACTGCTTTGGCCACTTTTTACGATAATAGTTTAAAATCTGGCGAATTCAAGAGTCAAATAGAGATAGAGAAAAACCTGCAAAGTCAAATTAATCAGCTGACAAAGGAAAGGAAAGATCTAAAAACTAAGATGGACACTATGCGCTTGAGGAATGTGAAATTAGAGAAAAATATCGATGATCTTCGAATAGAGATAAAGAAATTAAAGTCAACAACACCAGTTGAAGCTAACTTAGTCTCTGAAGGGCCTGAAGTGCAATCTTTAAAAGAAGAGTTGGATCGTTTAAAAGAGCAGAACCAACAACTGCATAAAGAAAAAGATGAGTCAAGCAAGATGACAAAGCAAAAATTTGAAAATCAGTTAAAAGAAATTCATGTTACATATGAACAAAAACTGGAAGATATGAAACAACAAATGGTAAGTAAAAATATTGATTTTAGAATTTTAAGATTCATGTTTTGTATAAACAAAAACATTAATTTAATGTAAAATTTACAGAAAACAGCCTATAATGAACAAATAACGAAGTTAAACAAAGATCAAGAAAAAATTTTGCAAGATAAGTTGCAAAATCAAATGGAAATAATGTGCCAGAGGCAGAGAGAAGAACTTGATAGATACAAAACACACATTAGTGGATTAAGTGCGCAACTTTGGAGTGTGGGAGAAAAGCTTCTAAGCGAGCAACAACAGAAGCAAGACGCGTTACAGTGTTTAAAAGAATTACAAAATAAATTCAAAGAATTCCAAGTGGATCAACCAATAGCCACAATTTCGCGTAAGACTTGCAGGCAAGCATAACTATGTCTTTTTTTGAACGGGAAATATATTATTAAAAGATATGTTATCAATTTAAGAATTAATTAATCTATTACAGAATGGAGAAGCAAGAAATGTTACCTGAAAATGCACAACAAGCAAAAGTAACAACGCTTATAACTGAAGAAACACTCGAAAGGAGACAAAGTATTAGGAGCATGCAAGCAATGGGCAATGTATTCAGAACAGAGGACGAGGAAGAAATCTTTGACAATGTTTATCTAGGTATTTCACATATTACAGATACTATGTTCATAAAAATTAAACTTTCTTCCTCGATAGCATTAGTCAACTTTTTTTTTATTCCAGCCGATATGAAAAAAGGTAATTTTAGAACTGTCACAGATGCCAACCGTTTGTCCGTTTTACAGATGAGGAACTCTCTTTGCAAGCCTCATCTGAAATCATCATATCCGGCAGAAATGCAATTCTTGCCTCCAACATTAACTGAGGAAGAGATTAAAGTAAGATTAAGTTTATTCTTAATATATATTTTAATTTCTTACATCCTCTAGTCAGAAACGTGATAGCCCCTCTGCGTACTTCTAGAGTCGGTGTGCGCTTTTAATAATTTAGACAGATATACGAGATCTATATAATTTATCATATCGATACATGTCGAGAGGCTCTCATGGGACAAAATGCTTTCGGAGATTTTTTGCTATTGTCTTCCGAAAAAAATTATGCAAGATAAGTTACAGAATCAAATAGAAGTAATATACCAAAGGCAGAGAGAAATTGACAGATATAAAACATATATTAGTGAATCAAGTGCTCAACTTTGCCTCCCGAAAGGCAGCGATCAAATAAAATCCGATGTTTTTAATCGGATTTGAATACGCATCTTCGGCACAGAGAGTAAACGCACAACTCTCTGCGCCACGATCACTAACGTATATTACGTTTTTAGAATTCTTATTGTATATATTTAATACTTTGTTTATTTCGAGTAATGTTTCGTGTATTTATATACACTATAGTATTTAAATGTTTTTACAGACAGGTTCCCCAGAAGAGAACTTTAACGATAGCCTTAGCCAGAGTCTTCTACCAGAACAGAAAGCTAAGAAAAAAGATAGATCTCAGGTAAGCAGCAAGTTCTCCTCGTTTTATGTAATCATTTTTTAATGTTTGCAATGATTTCTATATTCATCATTAGATATCGTATAAAAAGCCTGGTCCGCCAACACCAAGCAAAAATGGAGGAAGATTATCATTGCAGGTATTTGCATATTCTCACGTATATTATTAGAATGTATCAATAATTGAACAATCATAAGTAAATGATTGTTTAAGAAAAATATTAAAATAATAAATTTCAAATTGATATTTTTTAGATCTAATTTTTATACAGATTTGATTAAAATATTTTTTATTTGCAAATGTAATTATATTTTCTATTTGCACGTTAACTGGTGCAATTTCTTCTTTATTTATAGACTAGTGCAGTAAGCCTTATCTGCATATTGTGCATATGGTTGTAAAAAAATGCACTAAAACTAGAAGAAAAAATCTAAAGCTTTATGCAACACTTTTATTACGCAATCATATCATTAAATTATTGATAAACATTTCTTTTTATAATTTGTGTTAGGGTAATGAATTAAAAAGCCCAAGTTCACGTATATTAAGGGAACGAAATATGGATAGAAAGACAACAACTACTCCTCATTCGCTGAAGAATATATTCTCGCTGAAACGGCAAGACGAAGTGAGTACAAAGAAAAAGTATAAATAATTTTATTTTAAACGTCAATTAAAACGTTAAATATATTTTTTAACAGAACGCAACTAGCACACCAAAACGCAGACTCAGTAATCTTTTCCGCAAACCTCGCTTACAATCGGATCGATGAATAAATATGGCCATATAACTATATATAAAAAAATAACAATATATTATAGCGTAACAGCAAAACTAAGAGCTAATTAAACTATGGATTATATTAATTTATATAAATATTGCAGATGTGTGCCAAGTAGAGTATATATAAAATAAGAATTTTATAATTATAATTTTTAACTTATAATTTTTGTATGACTATTCTTATTTTTTATTATATGATCGGACATCATTCTGCATTGGAAGATTGAGAACTATTGTAACTTTTTGCAATAATGTGTAAATAGAATGTGTTACATAAATAATTAACATTTTATAAATTTATGAAACATTTATGTGTACAAAATATTATCACAAAATGTACAGGAAAAGCGAGATGTAATTATATATAAAAGTATATCTAATTTATCATGTACCTACAATACGTCCACAAATAAACTACTAATACATCATATGTTTGTTTAAAGAAGTTATTAAATAGTTGATAGAGATAATTCTCTTATAGTACTCATTTTTTTATAAAAATGAAATACATATAGCGTGTTACTTATAACATAAGTAACACGACGTATAAGAAAATAATCTAGATTCCAAAAACTTAAATTTTTGTTTTACATATAATTTTTTGTATCATAAAGTTAATTTCTATCAAAACATATTAATACTCGCTTTGAAAGCTTTATATTATCCACATAAACTAAGTATATTTTTATACTTTTCAAGTCGCATAGCTGCTTTAAATACATATCACAATCCAATCGTCCAAATTTAAGAGAGAGAGAGAGCAAAGCTTTTAAGAATTACGGTGTCTTCTACTCTGAATCAGATTCCTGCAATTAATTTAAATCGATACATAATATGTAATTCGTGGCATTAGACTTGACATTGTAATATTGTTTAAACTTACCATATATTGTCCTTCAACGTATCTCCCTGAGTTTCTAGAGGTCCTTCGCAACTCCCTATGCTCTACATGCTCTTGATTTCGCCGGCTATCGTAAAATTATATTCCATTTATTGTGTAATCTCAAAATAGATAATACATGACAAAACACTACTTACGATCTTGATTGGATCTGTAAAGTTTTAAGTCTGTTATCAATGTCTTGCGGACTTGTCGAAGCATCTTCTATGGTTGCTGCAGGAGAAGTCTGCATTTGCGCAGTGTCATTATTTTCATAGAAAGCATTTGTTCTGGGTCCGCGTGTTATCACCACTTTATTAACTGGTAATCTAGAAAAATAGAACGATTATATCGACGTTCATCAGAAAAATCGATTTTATAATTTAAAAATAATCTACATTTTGGATACATCATTGCTATTATTTTTTCCACTCAATTTAAAAATAATCTACATTTTGGATACATCATTGCTATTATTTTTTCCACTCATATTTTAGTTTAATAAAAATGAGAAAATAGATCACTCACTGATTCTTTCGTGGGCCACGTTTCTTCTTCTGTTTGCTGAAATAAAAATGCCCATTTTCAGATGGAAGTGCAATTATTTTGACTACTCGAGATAAAGGGACAAAAATATCACAATTCTGAAAACTCGTCACATGCATACATATGATAATTTTCATACTCAAATAGTCTCATGTAATATACATACATCTCTCAAATAGTATATATATACATATATACTTAAAAACTTTTAATACTACTTTTTGATAAATAAAATGTTAAAATAAAAGTATCACAATAATATAAAAAATGATATAGATGAATAATAACATATTTGTGAAGTGATGGGTATAGAGAACGGCGTGTCATGAAAAAAGGAACATAGGCATTATTATAATGTTAGGAAATGTGAAGCACATGCAAATGATTCTTTTATGTTACTATATATATTAATAGTTGATCAAATATATTTTTCGCGCTTTTCTCAATGGCTCTACAATTTTTAATTTTGATAAAGTAGGAATTAGGAGCGCTGTGGGAGTAGAAGGTCTTATTTGAAGCAATATTTATTCATGTCTGTAACACCAATTTGTATTATTAATATATAAATAAAATACAAATTTTTCAAGCTTACTTGATTTTAATCTCGATAAAATACACACATCGTTCTCTATGTACTATCTTTTTCAATTACCTCAAAAATATGATACGATAATATTATATATTCTTTAATAGTCTCTTATTCTAGTTCAGAAATAATTTGTTAAAATAGACACGAAGTATAATAGATTACATCGAAAACATCATATACAATTTTTGTCCCTTACATATATTTTTTATATCTATAATTGATATTTATGTGAAAATATATATTAAATTCTTACAACGATCAGTCCGCCTACAAGCGGTTAAAATCACTACTACTCATGCAAACATATGTATATGTATACAAAAAATATTTTTTTGTTTAACCCTTTGAGTACTGTTTGTCGCAAATATGCGTTCAGGAAAAGAAGTTTATTTTGGTGTATGGACGTATATATGCGTAGAGTAAAAAGACTATTTTTGTTCCATCCATGCAGCCTTTTTTTGCACTATTCTGTACCAAAAGGGTTAAAACATAGCAATTTAAAATAACCATAAATATTTATAAATTAAGCATAAGCATGCAGTTATACTGCAAGAAGTGAGATTGCAAATATTCTTTTTATAAAAAAATATAGCTTATGACTGCGTTCAGAAAATGATTGTGCAACGGTAAAGTAAATTTTTAATGATGTTGATGCTTGTTTCTTAATCTTCGCTGCATCTAAGTGTAAAAACTAATTATAATAAAAGAATCATTGAACTACTTTACCGCTGAACATAGTCTATGATTCAATCGTATTCCTTCATATACTCCCTTACCAATTTCAATTTTAATTTAAAAATATTAAAAAAATCACAATTATAAAATTACGTATTTTAATGTTTAAATAATAATTAATTTTAATAATAATAAAATTTAACACTTGCACATTGTTTCTTACATGATCATGAATATATCATACATTAGCATTAATAAAGCATTGATGAAAAAAATGGCAATCAAAAATATTAGTAGTGGAATCTACTACCACATTTCTACAGGTCTACATTTTGCAAGCAACATTAATGCTTTGTAGCAGTGATAAAAGAAGCACATTAATATGTGCATAGAATATATCTGCGATTTCAGTTTTACAAACAATACACATTATCTATAATATAATTCGCATTGCAAAAGCTAAGTAAAGACAAGCATTTAGTTCTCATTTTGCAACTTTAGATCAGTCATTGTCGATTTGTTTGTGTTATCAAATAGTTACATATAACAGTTACTTGCAACTATAATTAATACCATACTAACAAGTTTAACAAAAAAAATATTATATTAGCTTCTCTATTCGGGACATCCAACTCACCCAGCAAGTTCGTGATCAGAACCTTCATCAGGTTCATCAGCATCCTCTTCCTCTGCGAAGAAAAATATTATTAGATGAAGATCGAAGAAATTTAAAATACCTGACTAATATTTGACTTTTTCTAATTAAAATTATAAACATTTCTACAGTTATCAACATTTGCGTCTGTCCGAGTCTGTGTCTAAATTTAACTTTACAATATGTATAAAATGATTTTAATATATAACGTCGTAACGCATTGAAACAGCAAGAAGATAAAAACACACTTATTCATTCAAAATTACATTAATTTCCTATTCCAATTTAATTTTGGAGCTTTATATGTGTGTGTGTGTGTATACACTTTTTTAAGATAGCCCTAGAGTGAGTCAAAATTTTTTACCTGCTAAATGATCTTTCTTGCGTCTTGTATAAGCTCGTTTGCTTGTAACTGGAACTTGATCAGTTTCACCATGTAATAAGCTGTTTCTATACAACAGTAAAGGCTGCCAATCTTCCCCTCGTGAGGATGGCATTCCAGCTTGTAACCGTCTATCCAAAAAATTGAGTCTGCAATAAAATATATCATATTAAAGAGCGTGAAAGCTTAGAGAAAAATACTGGAAGAAATTGGATTTAATGTATAGTACACTTACACTAAACGTTTATCCTGCTTGAGAAGCTTATTCGTAAATTCTGATAATATCTCGAGGAACGGCAAATTCGGTGGCGGACCTGTAGGATCCTGTTCGATACCGTCTGGAGGAGTAATGACGAATAACACTCCTGCACGGTGCAAGGCTGTAATCGCTTCGCGATTTTTCACGGCATCCAAACCAAAGGATAAAGCAAACCGCTTTGCAAGTTCCTAGAAATAATTTAAAGTTTTAGCACATTTTATTTCATTGCACTACAATTGCAAAACATATCAATAGTTACATACCTTTATCGCAGTGAATTCTTCACTGTTTCTGTTCACCTTGCCTTTTTCAGCCATTATTTCGTTATATAAGATATTTAAACTTTGCTGCATCGTTAGCGCACAGTTCGATTTGTTGATGTCTCTCGCTTTTCCTAATGTGGTTTTAATAATATCGCCATAATCGTTGTAATATTTGACATAATGTTTAAAGACATCTGCCGCAGCTTTTGTGGGGATCATGTTGTATACGATTAGCTTGCAATAGCCAGCCAAAAAATTTCTTCGTTTATGTAGCTCCTCAATTTTAGAGTGTTCGTCATGTTCATCTATAAAATAAATTCATATTATATACATTATAATGATTTTGTTTGATAATCCCCCCACCCACCCTTTTTTTATAAGCGTCGTGAACCTCCCCATTAGGAATATAGATTATATGACGTGAAATACTATGTACTCCCTATTTACAATCTGGATGCACTCAAATGCAGCTCAATCACATTCTTAATTATATATGTACTTGTAAAGAAAATATATTATTCCATTGTAATATAAAAAAGGCCCAAAACACAAATCCCAAGTGTCTAAATAAATCTAGTGAAGACAAGTAAATAAAAATATATTACTTACCATCTTCTTCTTCGAAGAAAACATACTCTTGGATGAATCTGTTGAGCATGTTTTGCATTGCTTGATCTGGCTCGTATACCAATTGATGCATTAAGGGATTAATATGCGAAGTCAGTTGATTGCAAAACACAACCAACAAGTCGCATATGGCGTTATAAGCAACTTCCCTTAATATTGGTGACGATGGCTGTTCCATGAAACAAATGTCACACATTTATCAAACTTTTCATATGACTGTTTGAATTTGTATAAAAATTATAATTATAATTACCGTGCCACTACTATCGCCACTGACGAAATGGCGCATGGAACCCATAAAGGAATGCAATCGCTCCTTCAACTGTCGACATTCGTCTTCGCCACGACTGCCCGAGTCCACTGCTTCCATCATATGATGTTCGCCCCACAAAATGGCAAAGAAGCATGCGGTTATGCAGTATTTAACTGCTTTGTGCGGTAAACATCTGTGTACAGAAAATAAATTTTTTTTTATATCTAGAAATATTTTGTGTAATTACTATCAAGTATAAGAAAAAGTACTTTGAAGGATCTTTTGCATCCTCAATGTCTTTGTACAACGAATCCCATATGTCCCAGGGATTCATATTGTGACAAGCATAAAAAATAGAAACTTTTTTGAGTGATTGGACAACGTTAAATATTTCATCTTCATCTGGTTCTTCATTTCCCTCAATCAAATTTCTGTATTCGTCGATGGATTCTTTATATTTATTTACAATGGAATCGATTAAGGTTGAACGAGCGACGTCACACCTGTAACAAAATAATTTAAATATTAAATAATTTAAACATATATAATTTGAGAAAAAGCAATATGTGTATACACACATACATACCTAGTGAAGATGGCATGGTTGTCCACACACATATGTTCTAAAGTTTTAGCCGCCGTATCTAGAACTTCGGTATCATGCATTTTTTCCACAATCGCTTGAATTTTATTTAACAGAGACTCTAAATTTATTTCTTGTCTAGATTTTGTGTAAATATCCAAATCAAAATATTGCGGGATTGCGAGGAGGTTCGCCAATTTTTCAGGATCTGCTCTGTACTTATCCAGCAACAGCGGTAACATTTGAATGAAATGTTCCGTCAATTTTTGCTTATCATCTTGTACTTGTTTCTGTTCTTTCATCGACAGGATTTTTCGAGTGGGTCCACGGCCCACCGGTGCTTCGCCCGTAGCAGCTTGTTTTATGCAACACACCATTAATTCAATGAGTGACGTTTCTTTCTGATTGTCCAATGCTTCCTCATCAGGACCGGCCTCCTCCAACAAGAGATCTGTCATGCATTCCCAATCCTTCATCATTTGATTGGTCTCGATCAAAGAATCGACTAAATATGCTCCATGTTCGTGTAGCTCGGATTCGATAAAGAATAGAACAAGATCTCGTATAAGTGGTGTGTTTGGCAATCGCTTCTTGCCGCGTCTGGTCTTAACACCCGCCGTAGCTTCATCATCTGGACGGAATAAACGTTCGTTCAGAAATTCACCGGCCGCCTGTGCGACCGCACGATGCGAGGAATAAACGAGCTCGTACACGTGTTCACAGTCTTTATCGGAAAGAATCTCTCTATGATGTTTCAAGATTGAGATAACCAATTTTACAGCTTGTACCGCTACATCGTACTCCTTATCTAATGTCATTGCGACGATTCTATCTTTGAATTTGCTTGTGAACAACTCGAGCTTCGTTTTTAGCTCCTCCGAAGCATACAGAGGTTGTAGCGCCTGCAAGCATTTGAGTCTAACTTCTCCAACTTTATCATGTAAAGTCCAGCCTGCAAAATTTATATCAAACATGAAGATGCATTTAATGTGTAGCAATTCAATTTCAATAAGTAAAAATAAATACAAATGTTCTGTACCAATATATTTCAGATAGGAATCATCTAAGAAATTTTGATGGAATTTCTTCATCCAGACTCCAATCTCTGCCATACAAATTGCGCGTATTTCTGGCAAGGTGTCCCTATATCTATGAACGAAAACAGATTTGAACATGTATGTAAGCATGTTCTTTATCTCATCCATGTTCTCTTCCAATTCTTTTCGCTTTGCCATCAAAGACTCCAATCTGTCCGCTGCTCTTTTCTCCCGAGCCTTTTGCCTCTCCGCCTCATACTGTCGCTGCGTATTGTCCAAATTTATGGACACAGTTAAAGCAACGTCTACCAAAGCTGTCATTAATTTCATGGCTGTAATTAAAATAATTTTTTTAATATGTACGTTCAGTTTCGTAGTAAAATTTACAAGTACAATTGTTCAGTTTATTGAAATTTACCAGCAAGCGTTGCAGTATGTCTAAACGCCCTCACTTGTGAATCTGACAATCCAGTTAGTAAAGAAATAACATTATCCATTAAAAATTGATCATAAATAATCGAATATTGGCATTGCCGGACGAGAATTTGGACGAATTCACAAAAATTTGTACGGAACTTCTTCCACTGTTGTCCCGTCATTATCAATGGATATTCTCCACTTTCCTGTAGAATAGAATTGTGCAATCATAAAGTCAAGCTATAAGTCAAGTTATGATCGAAGAAACATACTTCATCAAATTCTTCCGTCATTTTGCGAATAATTGCCACATGTTCCATGGTCAATTGCATCTCGGGGGTGATGCGGCCTTTGCAACCACTTGCATTAATGAAAAACTGCATCAACATAAGCAGCGCATTTTCCCTATTACTTTTGTACTTCTCTATCCAGTCATCAACGATAGTCTGTCAAGTAATATTTGCAAAAGATTTTAATACACTGTTTTCCCTCATATACTTATCAATAACTTATAAACAAATCAACTTACAGTAAGTGATGAACGATTATTTCTAATGACATAATAAAGACTAGCTTCGTCTTCTAAACTATGCGAATGATGGGCCCGTTTGTTACGTCCTCGTCCACCTCCACCTCTGCCCCTACTGCTGGATGATGGAACATAGTCCGTATCGATTTCTTTGTACTTGGGTTGCTGGACCACTCCTCCTTTAGAATCAAGGATTACAATTTCATTTATTCGATATTACAAATAAATAAGACGGGAGATTCTTCTCTATAAATAAAAATGTAAGTATACCACGCATCCTGGCACGCGTGTTCCTTGTGATCCTCATGTTAGACGCCGCTGGTGTTGCAGGAGCCTCAAATTGCGTTTGATTGTCAAAGTTTCCTGTTTGTTCCTGGTATTGTTGTTGAGACGTGCCTGGCGAACTGTAGCTCTCAGAGGAATAATGCTCTGGACTAAAAATATACATGTACACAATACATATTATTATTATGTACAAGATTCAATAATTCTCGCAATACGTTAATTGAATACTTACGTGGGATTGTGCAGTGGAGTCTGAGACGCCTGATATGGAGTATACGCGTTGTAATCATTCGCGTCCCCGCCGGAATTGTCGTTCATCGGCGTCATCGGAGTCATTGGCGTCTCGTACTCCGGCGGCACCGGATCGTCCATGCGGATCCGCTTACCACCCCGTCTGTGCATCATCGCGGAGTTCTTTACGTTTTAGTATGTCGAGAAAGATTGAGAAAGATGCGCGGGAAATTATATATGTTCTGTAGCTTCAACTGCGTCCAACGACTCCAACGCCACTCGGCCACTATCGGCCACTCTCGACAATGCCCGCGCATACATGCGCCATGCGCGTACGTTGATATGTTGCCTGCCCTGAACCGGATGTCACTATTATCCTCTGGCGGAAAGCTCGTTGACTAATACAAGTTGAACGTAACGGCCAAATAAACGGTCACAAACGGTCACGATGCATCTGCACCATATTTATGTTCGCTCTTTCTCTGGTCGGAAGCTTCTCGCATGCTTCGAATGTGAATTATGCGAAAATACGATGATGTAGCGAAGTAACAGCGGACGATCACTTTCATACGTGAGTAACGATGTCGTATGTAGCAATGATATTCCACTCGTTTGTGAAGCGCGACATTACGTGCTCGTTGCGTTGTCGTCTCCGTCTCCGCCTCCGCCTCCGCGTCGTTTCTGCGTGCACAGTAAGAGATAGATCATCGCGAGTGTCGAAGGAAACGCTATTAGTCATTGTATGATCGTATGAGATATAAAACTCTCGACCGGGAATGAGCTGTTTCGTGGCTATCCGTTATATTTATACGTGCATTCGTTCGAATGGCTCTCGCCGCTGTCTCGGAAGACATGACATCGGAACCACTTCTCCTTCTCCTTGTTTCGCCATATTTATCGTTATTTGGTCGGATGCACGGTACTTTCTGCGTACTTCAAATGCTAATTATGCATAAATGCGATGTCGAAATTAACGAGTGTAATCGCGAACGGTCGTCCTAACACGCGAGTAACAGCGTCATACTTCGAAATCATTGGATTCATCACATGCTCCTTTATATTAATGTCAGTACCTGTTGTTTTGCAATAAACGACACTTTCGTGTGCGTTTCATACTTTATTCACGTTTGTGCGTGATACATTGTCGTCAATCTTTTTCACAAGTTTTTTCATTTTTTCAGGTTCCTGACATCTTTTGTGCTTCTCGAAAATGCAACAAATTCTCTTCTGGATATTATACAAATTAATACAGTCAGTAAATTTAAGATAAAAGGCCTGTTCTTTTTAGCTGAACTGACTGCACTAGTTCAGAGTTTATCTTTCTTGTTCTTACGTGAAGGGAAGAAGAGGCCTGTTCTTTTTAGCTGAACTGACTGCACTAGTTCACAGTTTATCTTCTTCTCTTCACGTAAGAACAAGAAAGATAAACTCTGAATTAGTGCAGTCAGTTCAGCTAAAAAGAACAGGCCTAATGATTTTATTAGAACAAATTCTTGTATAAGTAACTCCAGTGCTATTTTTCTTTCTATAATTTTCATCCTTTCAAATAATTTCTGAGAGAGAGGTATCAATTCCTTTTTGAATGATTAGGGAAAACTGGAACTAAAATTAACACTTTTTGAAAAAGCAGCTGTAGTTGGGAACTCAAATATTATTTTTATATGTATTACTTTTTATAATAGTATGGTCATTTAGTTCAAATGTAAGTTAGAATTTTTTGAAGTTAGTAATAGGTTTTCAACAAGAGACGATTCTGAAAAAAAGTGCCATGTTAATTTTTGCCCAATATTTGGGGCAAGAAATAACAGTCCAGGAACAACTATTAACATATGGGACATATATTAATACTTCTATAATTACTTTAATTTTTCTTAAATAAAAATATAATTTATTTTACAAGATTATTTGAGTTTAATTAAATCATGTAATCACGTATAAAACATTTATTTATAACAAAAATATCACATAAAACCTTCAAAACAAAAAACACGACACATCCGTATTATTCATTAAACATATAATTAGTAATATTATAAATATTGCTATTTAACAGAAAATCACAGCATAATGTTCTTATTTTATAATCTATTACTAATCAGTCAATATATCACAGTAGTGTTTTTTATTATAATTTATTTATAGTCAGTCTTTTATTTAAACTAATTTTTGATTATTTTTATTAAAAATGAAAAATTTACGTAAATTGATTTACGTAAAGCTGCTTTGTAAACTTGTTTTCTTTTCAATGACTTCTTTTGCTGCTAGTTTATATACTTTTATATTCTTTATCTTTTTGTCTATTTTGTTATATAATTTCTCATTCTAAAAACACAAAAATAAAATTTAAAAAATAATATTATATGTTGTCTGATTTAAATATCATAATATGTGTCCTGTATGTTAATAGTTGCCCCTGAAGTGTTAATTCTTGTTACATTCTTAAATCTAATAATAATTAATCTATCGCGGGATAAGTATTAACTGTGTTAACTGTGAAAAATACTTATCCCTAAAATTTACTAATACATGCCCTATCCCAATATTTTATAAAATTAATTAAATTTATAAAAAAGCTAGTAAAACATTATTCAAAATAACTTAAAGAACTAAAAACAAATTAATGTTAGAATCATAAACATGCAACAAATTGAAGAAAAAAAATGACGATAAGGCAAAAATTAAAACTTAGCATACGAAAATTTTATGTTACCTGACTAAAATACAGTTCACATACACTATCTTTTCAAACGACGTCAAGCGGGACATTGCGTGTCCTTGGCTAATGTAGTGTTATATAGAATAAATAAAGTCTAGAATGGAATATCTAGGACAGATAATATTTTCAAAAATTGAATGTTAATACTTACCTCTGTTAATTTTAGCTTCAATCTCTTCTACTGAATTTAGTTTTCTTCTTTTAAGCAACACTTATCTTTATCAAAGAATATTTTTTTATAATAGTCTTAAAATATATTTATTATATAAATTTTAGAGAAATTTATTACTGTACTGAAAAAAGAATTTTTATTCATTCTAAAAATATAAATTTTATTGAAAAAAAAACTATTCTAAAAATATAAATTCTATAAAAAAAAGACAAAATATAATAAGCAAATCGAATTTTTGTTTTAATAATTTGATATTTTTGATTGAAATGTTAAATTACTAGGAATGTTAAATTACTGCAGAAAATATTTTGAATAAATTTTATAAATTTGGGATAAATTTGTGGATATATAAGCTTATGAAATACTAGAAACAAGTAATATTTACTTAATTGAAATAGTTTACAGTATTTCTGTATTTTTCGGTGTGTATTGACGACACTGTAATTCATGTTATATAATATTATAGATTTTTAAATCTATAACATTCTATAAAGAGTACATTCGTTATTATTTCTTTCTGAAGTGAGTCCAATACCTTTCATCTTCAATCTCGTGAAATCCACAAGGATGTCCTGGACACTAGGACTTTTTTTTAGCTCAATTTTTTGCATAATTTACTCCTTTTTTTATGTTAAAGAGAAAAAAAAGGAAAAAATGACCTTATATAATTCACAGTTATTTTGGTTTTCAGAACGTGACAAACTGAATCTCTCCTGAGGAATTTCGGCGATTCTTTTTCGACGTTGATCAGCATGATGATTGTGATTAGATAAAATTTTTTGTATTTCAAATCGGTAAGTTTTCACATGCAATAATACAAAACACCTGCGCCTTTTCAATTCTTTTATTACTCATATACTTTCGTTGTTACAATGTGATACGTAAGATTATACAATGATACTCTACAAGTTAGTTTTGATAAGAAATAAAAGACGCGGATTCGAAAACATTTCCGTCGTTCGTAGACGCAGACTTTTCCAAGAGAATACAAATGCTTGATATCTGAAGGTCGATCTCGATCCAGATTTGGTTAACTTAATCGAAGACGTGTTCGATCAGCAGATTTACTTGTAGCAAAATTTTTAATTGCATCATTTGTCGTATTTAATTTCTTCTTAAAGCGCACGTTAATAATTTATTTAAAAATTAATAATTATAATTTACAAAATAATTTATTAAATAATAATTCTTTATATTAACAAAGTAGATATTATTTGATAAGTTGACGTTAATCATTAAGTTAATCAAACTTTGGTCGCCCTTAAGATATTCTAGTTGACACTTTCTTCCACGTACTCACCCAAATTTTTAATGCTGCGCAACTTCGGTTATAAATAATTCGGATCCACATCGATCTCTTTACGGATTCAAATTGATGCTAAAAAGATTATATATTTTTTTAAGTCATATATTGAATCGTTATAAAAAAATCAATAATAATAATGCATACAGATAAAAAAAGTATTATGACGAATTATTATAGCTCATATTAATAATAATAATTTGCAAATTTGATATGATTATAACTGAATTGATATATGTTTTGTAATTATATATTGTATAATCGATGGTATTAGAGATAATTTAACGGAAGGTGCATGAGATGTAAGTGAAAAGTCAGCGTTTTTTGAAACGTAGAACGAACGGTGATCGCGAATCCGCGTCATCGATCGGTTAATCTGCAATACAGAATATAAAATGTACAAAGCGGGCATGTCTCTTTCCTCTTCTCTTGTGCCGTATACTCAGTTATCTTTTTTTTCTAAGACTACGGCTTCGCGATTAGCGTTATTTTTTTTTCTTCTCGCGCGTTTGCATGAGTTTACCGAAATCGTCACCGTCGTCGCCGCGGTGAACTCGCCGCGAAATCGCCGTGCGAACGGAATCGTTAAGGCGGTCGTTATTAAGTACTATGATAAGTTTTGGCACTTACAGATTTACGATTGCACTAAATGCGAATGGTACCGGTCGCGCTTCGAGGAAACGCTTTTCCTCTACACTATGTATATTTTTTTGATATCAAATCTCCGCTGTGTACGGTGCGATGAAAATCGCAATTCTCGTAACTGTCCTCGATCTTTTCTTCGCTATTTATATTCCAGATTTCGTGAGGACGGTATTGCTTATTAATTAATCGATTGCTCGCGCTTAATAACGCACCTAGTAAAGGCATTGTTTCCCGTTTTATTGCAATATTATCGTCCGAAAGAAATTTTACAAGAATCTCCCTGCTTGTACATCACGTTACAAAACTTCGCTGTACCATTTAGTCTTACTTTGCTACGAAAACCTGGAAGGTCTTTTTATTGCCGTAACGGTATGAAAATTAATATGAAAAGTATTCAAAGTATAAGTACGCGTAGAAAAATGGCAGTGTTTAATTCGGAAAAATTTTTCACCTCTTGTTCTAAATGGGTCACATGTGATCGTTGTACATAAGATGTCGCTTTGACAATTCGCTTTAGCTCGAGTAAAGCGACGCAAAACCGTTGATGTTACAACGTTGATACGTATGATACGTCCTTTTAATTTATGTCTCGAAACATGAAAAGAGTTAAATTATATTTTGAGGTATATGTACTCAAGTTGCCAAAAGTCGATCCTGCATTTTTGAGAAATTTATGGAGCGGTGACTGTGGCTTGCCTTAACAATGAAAGAAATCTACAGTTTTATTATTTTTTCTTTTCACGTTACAAAACATGAAGATACGTCTGTCACTTGATTACATGATTTACATAATAATTTAATCTGAAATTCAATGTATAAAAAGATGCAATAATGAAAAAATTATTTCCAAGATAACATCTTTCAAAAAGGTAGATTCTGCTTGGTAAGGCAAGCGACGTTAATAAGCGAAATTGAAAATTCAATCATATTAGTTCAAATGTATACAATATCAGTAAAATTGGTACGCACAGCGATTGTTCGGGAACGGACGCTTGTTAAAAGACACAGAGAGGAGAGATGTACATAAGCGACAGATCACTGGTAACTGTTACTCGTGTTCCGGGTATAATATATTCTTACGCAAGCTGTGGCCTTTTCACTAACAAACAAAAATTAAAAAAAAAGTAGCTCTCTATCTTCATGTATGAGAAGCAAGGCGTTAGTGACATTTCTTCGATACTGCTCGCCTCGAGGCACATTGTTTTACATGGACGCAATATGCTTGGATGGGATGCAAGGCTCAACAGCTCCTTGTCCCACCCTCTGGTACGATAATCGACGGATGTTCAAAGGGGCTGAAATTCAAACGAGGCCGAAATCCGTATGAACGGTGACGTCGCAGTTGTTCGGCTTATCGGCGGCCGCCATATNGCCGCCATATTGACCTCCACCAAGGTGTCCACGCTGTTAATCGGACAGCCCTTAAGAATCTTCTGCGCTGCTAGGCTGGTAAATTGCACCTGCATGTCGCTGAGGCTGGGATAGGAATGCAGATCCGAGCCTCTGCTCACGGTCTTCTCTAGATTGGGCTCAGAACCCTGAGGAGCCCGCTGTTGCTTCACCGTCTCGAGATTTTCGATGTAGACATCGTTGAAGGATCCGCCGAAGCCATCGTACGACTTGGTAGGTGACGGCGGATTCGAGGCGATGTTGTTCTTCGAACCGGGATGAAGGAGATTGCGGTAACTCAGCGCGTCTTTCGATAGCGACAGGCTAAGCTTGCGCGAGTTGTTCATCGCGTCGTTGGTATTCTTCGTGGTAGACAAGGCGGCAGCCTCCTGCACTAGGGCATTCTTGTCGACGTTGTTGGTTGAGCTATCGATCAGATGAGCCTGGCTATTGTTTAGGCGATTCGTCAGCTTCAGCTTGTTAGGCACTTCATCCTCGACTTTCGGCTTGTTCTCTTTGTCGGATTCCGATAAAAGACTCGTTTTTGGCTCTTTCAGCGCGTAGAGCGACGACGGACGCTCAGCCTTGACCGGCTTGTTCAGCTTCTCGTCATCCAGCTTCGATTTAAAAAGCTTCTCGTCGTCCACCCGGGTCTTGTAGGCCTTCTCGGCCACCAATTCCCTTTCCTGCTTCTCCTTGCAGTCGATGACTTCCTTCTCGGCAATCTTCGTCTTCACCGTGCCATTCTCGAAAGTGATTACGGACCTCATCGGTGAGTTGTTCTGCTGAACGTAGATCTTCGTGCCGGGCGAGCCGGAAATGGTCGTTGTGCTTGTCGTGTTGGAGGCCAGCGTCACGCTATTCTGTATCGTCCGTTGCTCCTGCGACGACGGGCTCAGATTGGTGGACACCTGAAGGGTTATCGAGTTCTGCGCCTCTTGCAGAGGAGTCAGCGAACCTTGCTGAACAACTTTGAGCGGTGACGATTTCGTCGACAGCGTGGCAGTTTTCAATGGCGAACAAGTCAATTTCGTGCTGGAAACTGACTTGCCGCTAGAGTGAGATGAATGACCTGACGAAGTTTTTTGCAGCACCTTTTGAGATAACAAAATTTTTTTATTTAGAAATAACAAAAATTAAAAAAATTTTTTAATTAAGAAAATTGCAAAAATTAATTCAATTGCTATTGCTTTAAAAAGAATTTTGAAATTTTGAATCTTTTGACACATTTTACGAAATCTCTTCTTTTATTAAAGGAGGACGCGCGTAAATATTTGGTTACATATTTATAACGGAATTACAAATCCACCTTGTGCTGTGGAGAACCGTTGGCCGACTTAGTACCGCCGTTGCTGAAGTCGTGACTCGGTCGTCTGGAGTTCGATTGCCTAGTGTTAGGCCTACCCAACGTAGTCGTTTTAGCCGGACTCGCATTCATCGTTCTGACCGAACCAGAGCTACCGCCGCTTCTGCTGGGTGACGAATTCGTCGAGTTTTTATCATTCTGCGCCTGGTTACGCGCTTGATAGCCTTCCTGATTGGTGGTACTAGGCGGTAGAACGGACGCTCTGGACGTGCATCTGCTCAGGCTGGAGCATTTCGATCTTGGTAGAGTGGAGCACGGTGATCGATGCCTTCGGGAACTTCTTGGCGTCGAATTGGCCAATAAGCTCGAGGAGTCACCGCTGGCTTGACGCCGATGTCGCCTTGGTAAAGTCGCTGATCGCACTGAGCTCGAGTCGTCCCACACTTGAAAACTGGCCTGCGACTGGTCTAAACCCTCCATCATCTGAGAAGAAGATTCAATCGAATCTAATTTCGCGAAACTTTTTAGAACCAAGAAATTTTTATTTTTCGCCTCCTACTTGTCTAATTCAATTATTTGAATCGTTTATACTGTCTCTATTTATTACTATTTAAAAGTTTAGCGTTACTGATAGCTCGTACGTTTCGCCTGAAGAATTTTCATTAATTGTCGGGGAAACCGGTTAATTAGCCCCGCGGCGCTATAAGTACTCTGTAAAAAGTTTTGTTTTGCTAGTTCTTGTTGGAAAGTACCTGTATGCAACTTACCGAAGGGCTGGCGGCCCTTGTTTGCGTGGCAACGCTATGCAAATGCACGACGCGCGGATTAAACCACTCGGTGGGGGGATACTGAGCACTGAAAGTGCCCATTAACGGTGCGCCCTTCCTCCTTGTGCTCCGCCGAAAGAGCCTGGAGAGCAGGCCTATCTTCTCTGAAAAAATCCCAGAAAAGCCTTGAGGAAGGGATTTGGATTTTGTTGCGCTTTGTTAGAAGACGATGAGGATCGAGAAAGGGCTTGCCAGCTACAGGGTGACTAAAAAGCTACAATCTGGATTTTGTATTATGTGATCTATATATATATAATCTATGTATAGGATATTCTGCAACGATTTATTAATTATTTACAATTATCCTAGTAAAATCGAGATATTCAATTAATTTACTATAATAGAAAAAACCGTCCAAGGTAGGGCGCAATAAAAAACGAATAAAAATCATTCGAATATCCCATCTTGCCTAAATAAATAATGCAGATATTCTCGACTAATGCAAAAGCTCCAAATTTTGCTTTCAAAAGGATAGTTATAGAAGCATCTTTAATGAAACCGATTCATCCATCACCAATTAAAGCAGTCACCCATCACCACGCAATCCCTTTCCCGATTAGACTCACTGGTTGGACTGTGAGGCGCGCTGTCCGTGCTCGCGTATTCCGCGCTGGAAGACGTGTCGCTCCTTTCGGGTCTTCGCGGTAGGGACCGTGAACTTCCGCTTCTGTGTAAACGTCTGGCCGAGCCCCAAAGCCGCAGAGAGTGTCGCCTCTCGAGACGACCGGGCATCGACCGACACCTGGCGAACAGGACTTTATCATTGGGATTTCCTGAAAGAGAGAGCCAAACAAAAATTATTTTTAACGCTTTATTATGTTGTATATTATTATACAAAATAATTACATGTAAAATGAAATGCTTAAAAAAAATATGCTGACAAACTGATGATGATTTCCGTATCTTGGAAATTTTCATATTCTGTCCGTCGTGTTATCTGTCAAATAAGACACGGATAATCGCGGAAAGTGTGTCCACGTACTGAGAAAACTCAGGTTACGACACTGAGCAAACCGACTGGGAAGAGTAAATTCTACATTGTACGGAGACGCACGTGCAAATATCAGAATGTCGAGACGACGCGACGCTCCGGTTAAAAGGGTTAATATCATGACCGAGCCGCACGTTGTAACTTAAGGGGAAAAAAAAAACGAAAAAAGTGGAATACCCTCATTCCTGAAAGTTTCATCTTGGTACATAGCCACGGGCGATACGCCGACGTACCGACTGACGACGAGTGGGTTACCAGCGTGAGAATCAGCCTCGAAACGAGTAAGAGAAAAGTAGGAAGATTATATACGTGTGGTCCTCCCCGCTTTACACAATGATGTCGACAGCGTATGTAACGGTAGACAATGTCGTGACCAATAGCTAATATATCGGTTGTGCTAAACGCTTTCCAGGCATCATCGGATCCTCCAACCCATTCTCTCTCTATCTTTTCTTCCCTTCTTGTTCTCGTATGTGCACCGTACCAATGCCGGCAGTTCTATTCTCCGCGTACGCACACTCGACGTACATTAAAATTAAAAAAAAAAAAAAGAACCGAAAAGAACACACCGCAAGAAGCTTCCGCGTGCGTTGTGGTATAAAGGTCTTGACCAGCGATGTATGTCGCGACACGCAACAACTTTTTATTGAAGACAATAAAAAACCGCAGATGGAAGAGAGCTCTCCTCGGTCGCTTCCTGTCGAGACGACAATCCGCGCCGGGATTTTTCATGCGTAATCGGGGATCAGCGCAGCTGATTTCTTAGCTGAAAGAGACACGTTGATCGGGAGATCGAGAATAAGAATGTGAATATATGGCGGAGAGCGAACGTTGTCTCTCCACGAGATTTCCACGAACGTGGCAAAGAACGAAATTAAGATCGCGCACTGATTTTTCGTACGCGGTCACGAGAGGAATTGACGATCTTCCGGCGGCGGGACTTGCGTGGCTACCAAGGACGACAACAACATAAACGCTCTCCCGACCCGTCCGTCGAGTCGCCAGCAGAAAAAGGCCTCGGTGAGCAGCTTAGCGATCTGCTCTCCTCCTGGACACAATCGGACGTTTCCCGAACACGTGCCGAACGAGTTTGCCTGGGCCGACCGGTCTGCCGGGCGAGCGAGTTCGTTCTCGCGAGTTTTACGAGGGCTCCGGCTTCCTGCGCATCCTTTCTGCGAGACACGGCGAAATCGATCTCTGCCTCGCGCGTTTATCCGTTCATCTTTTGTGCGCGTCATCCTTTTGTCATTTGGTCTCGACGCCGTCGGAAAAATTACATGGGGTGAGAGTGACGATGGGGGGGGGGAGCATAATAAGTACAATACACAAACGCGCCTCTGTACGCTTTATGTTACGCCTGCAGCTACATTAATTTCTCTCCGCAACACACGGCGACTATATTATTTAATAACAAGAATTTCTCTCCACTCTGTCGTACTATATTTAGTACTTTCCTGAAACATAATTTCGGTCCCGCGTAATGCACGTTCATGCTGCATCGTGGAAACGGTGTTAACGCGTTAAATTGATCGGCAACGCGCTATAAATTAACCATCGCGATTGATATCGCGAGACGGTGCGGCGATTCATACGGGGAACGTATAGTTACGGGAAACTTTCCCTCGCGAGAAATAAGTCCCGCTGCACCGCAGGAGACAACGGGATATGCGACACTCTAATAAGACGCAGAGAATTTTGCGGTTACTACTGAATGAAGACGAAAGCACAGTTAATCGCGTCGTCACCCGACACCATCTTTCGTGCGAGATGTATACAGCCGATATTTTTCGCGGCATTAGCTTCTTACACGAGCAACTTCCTCGTGGAAGCGCATAATGTATATCCTCGCTCCTTGTGATTAATAGCCTGTCTTCTCTAACAGCATTTACCTTACCTCACGTTTCCACATTTTAACTGAAATGTCTAAAAAAATGACGAAAGCAATTTTTGAAGAATAGTTTTCTACGAAAGTCATCACGTATACACGAACCGCTAGCAGATTATAGACTTTGTCTATTGAGAGAACGGCTCGAGGTGACGTCAGACTAAGAAAATAATTAGCGAGACTCGTCTTACCTCCGCAAATAACGTCCGCCAGGTTCGTCTGTACAGCTTGATGCGTAACATCGCCGTCTCGCAAAGTGAGCATCTCGCCATGTACGAGTGCCACCGCCTCGTCATTGCTCATCAGCATGCTACCCTGACCTCTGGACCCGTTCACGTCCCTGGAACACCGCCTGGAGCTACCGGAGTCACGTCTAAGCCTCTTGGTCTCGGGCGTTACGACGAAGTAGCCCTGAGACGTGTGATAGATCTTTCGTTCTTGCATGAGCTTGGCAAGCGCGTCGTAAACGAGCTCTCGGCTGGGCCTCTGCATCGCCGGGAAGGCGTTCCTCAGGGCTGATCTCAGGGTGTCCAAGGTCGCCGCCTGCCTCTGGGAAGTCAGCTCCAAAATGGCCCAGCATAAGGCTTCTGGCAGCGGCGTGAACTGACCTTGGGAAACTGGTGCCACTAGACAGTCCTCTATATCACCTGCAAAACAGAAAAAGTTCGACGTTAATACGCCATCTTCGCCTTACCCGCCGAGTATCCGGTGGCCGCGTTATTTTTCTAGGAATTAATTGAATTGTCATCTGGCAGAGCCATTTTGCTTGCTTTATGCTTCAAGTATTAATTTTGCACCGTTATTGGTCCCGTGTGCCGGATTTTACGACTGTTCGTCGCATCGACACGAGGGGATAAAATGAGCAATAATATGACGCCGTAATTTTATATTTTTCATTTATTTTTATCGCACTCGTATTAAATTCTTGTGTTTGTCTCTTGACGCAATTACGTAATTTTATTTCCAAGGCAGTCGCTGATGGAACGTAATAGCTATTCTACTGTATGAATCCGGTGACATATACAACTCAAAATACATTCATGTTAAAGCCTTTCTAAACCAAATCGAGTCTACTCATATTTCCATACGTGTAACGACCGTTAAGTATTTCATTAAGATACACACGGCGATGAGAAATAGCCACGTTGGCCATAGGCCGAAAGGCCGCATTCGTGAGCATGGATTTCATGGACGGAACACGAGATACAGTCATTCCAATTGCGAATTAATCAAATTCCTTCCACGAATCAAGTCAAAGAACAAACGTGATCGCCGAACATGAAAAAGACGGCGAATTTATTAAGTACGGGCGGCAATGGTACGTGGGTATTACGAGAGAATCGAAATCCTTATTCTTCCAGTCACGTTTTACGGTAACCTGGCGACACCGCGACTGCGTGCTCTCCTACATCTGGTTACGCCCACAAAAAGAATATGGATTATTCTAAACTCGGGAGTCGGGGCAGGACCTCGAAATTCCCCGCGAGGCTCGCGCTTCGTTCGTGCGACGAATCTCTAATATCGTCTCCAAGTCGATACAGAGAAAGTCAATGCCAACGTTATCGTGAAACATCATTCGCCTACATAGCGCAATATCATTTACGATAAAATATTTTATACCAATCATAAAAGATACAGCGCGGGCGCGCATAGAAATGTGTCTATTTGTGAAATCGCTATCTCGATCGCATATAATTAGAGGTTTCCTACACCGATAGAGAAGCTCCGTTTGAAGTGCGGGAAAGTCGACTGCTAACGTCGACGTGAGGCATACAGCTCTTCGAGATCACTGAAATATTTTAATCAATGTAATCGCGGCTAGTATGCCAGGACTCAACAATGCACATTCGCGAAGCCACTTGCTCCACCGATCGTGTATATAATTAAAGGTTTGGAGCCGGCAGAGAGGAGCTCTATTTAAAGTTCGTGCGATCGCGGGCCCGCCTTCTCTAAGGCGCAACTCTGCAATTTCCCTGCACGTCTGTCAACGGTTGCCTTTGTTATTCGCAAGACGGCGCAAGACAGGAAAGAGCGGATCTCCAATTACGCGTGTAACTAACGTGTAGAAAACGCCCGCTTCACGAGCTCCCGTTAAACAATTGCCGTAAATAGGCCGAATAAGTCCGCCTTCCTAGTTCCCCTTCGCTCTTATTCTTTTCGGGGCATCTCGCTGACAGGACAAGTTGTCTCGCGTTGTCCGCCTCTATAACGCTGACGTCTATCTCCGCTTGATGTATATACAGGTTTCATACACTGCCGGATCATACGCAAAAGGCGCACGGCCTCGGCGATGCTTCCACTTTCGTCTTAAACATTATTCTCACGCTCGATGCTCATTGAATACTAAGGTGTCTATTTAGACTTCGACTACTCTATACACTCCGACTACTTAGCGAAATTATTCTCACGCTCGACGTTCATCCGAGACTCGCGAGTCTACAGTTTAGTTAATGGAATAAAATATCGTTCTTCATTCAAGATATTCCTTTCTGGTACACGATCTCGATACCTCGTTCAAGGGGATGCTAAGGGAATTAAAGTTGTTCTGTTTCATCGCCATCAAATGCTATTTTTTTCAGCACGCTAATTTCATAATTGTATTTATAATACAGATTTAAAAATCCTTTTCTACAATTAAAGTATAAGCATGGCACAAATGTAACTCAAGCCGAAAACGAAAGAAATTTAAGAAATTTAGTATGGCACCTACAGAGCTGTCAACTGTGTGCCAGTATTTGCTTCGTACAAAAATGTTGTAGTCTGTACAAAACAAAAATAGTCTGAGGGGTATGAATTATGATAAAACAACGTTGAGAGTTCTTATATTTTAGCTTGAATACTTAACATGAAAGATTAGTGTGCTTGAAAATTTATGCCTCTACATGCGTGCAATATTGATGTATAATAGTAATGTATTGATGTATTATAAATAGTGTAAATCATTGTTCAGTCAGTAAAACTCACAATTTTAGCATCCTCTTAACGCTACAGTAAAGTTACAGTAATGAGGAAACTTTTCATCTCGACTTTATACATTATTGTTGTTTATCTCTCGTCGCAAATAAGGTGATCAATTGAATTATTGCGTCGCAGTTTCAAGCAAGCGGCACCTAATGCTCACGTGGGAGCGGCCAGTTTCGGTTTCATTCGCGCGAGCAAGATCTTATCCCGCGAGCGTGAACGCGACATGAAAAAAGTACATGATCTACGTCATCGCACCAAGAGATCGCGAAGAAAATGAACCATGTACCACGGTTGTGCGTTGCACAATTTTCAAGGAACTTCGTCGACGACAGACGGGAAGACGGACGTCGGAGCGAGGCCAGCGGGATCGTGGAACCCGATACGTCGGTTTCTGGGGCGTGAATGTTTGCCGACTCGTGGCTGCATGCACGTCGTACGTGAGAATCCTGTCCCGAACGTGTCCCGAACATGCTCTCCGCGCGCGCGCGCGCGCGCACGCTCTTATCTGGCACTCATTATCGGCGTGTGCACCAAATTCGAGAGGTCGGCCGGCGAGTATACGTGCGAATTTGTCGCAACAAAACTCTCGGGAAGGGCTCCTTATTCTCGCGTGACATCGCGAGACTCTTCGCCTTTTTTTGCCATGCTTCTTGTACATACGTTTCTTATCCTTAAGCGATCTTTTTTTTTGGGTCGCAATTAAATGACGTCAGATAACGCGGCTTCAAGTCTCAACAACTTGTTTTGCTCTTGAAATTAAATTGTCGGAGCGTACACGCGCAATTTCAGACATACGCCGCGAACACCGACAATTAGACGCGCGTCATAAATTTTCCGGAAAGCGTTTTCTGCATGTGTCGAACCGCTCCATTTGTCGTTTTGTTTCAATGCCGCGGCGGCTCGATATAAGACTGCCGCCACCACCGATCGAGACGGACGATTTATGGCCGATGGACATTTACCACCCAACTAGCGGTTGTGCAAATGGCCATTAACGGTTTATTCTTATTTTTGTTAGGCTATGCTTTATGACTCGTCTATGCCTATGGGTAGAATTTAAAAGAACCGATCTCAGCATCGACGCGGCCGTTTCGATTCTAGCGTCGCTCTATCGTTTTGCGGCTTTCTCTCAATCGCAGATCTCGATATTGCAATGTCATTTTGTTGTACAAAGCCGCTCTTATTATAGCCGAGTACAAAGTACTCTAAATAAAATCAGGTAACTGGCTCGGGGGAGAAGGTAGTTGTGTCTTGGCATTTTATTTTTCTTTTTACTTCTTTTGCGCGAGTTTCTCCAGCGACTGGCTCGAGTTCTGCGATGCGAGTACGTCGACGAAACTCGCAATAACGCCAAGTCGACGCGAACTCGACGCGAAGTCGACGACACCGATCCGTCCCGCGTCCGTCGGGAAACAGTAGATACCGCGAAGCACACACCTGCCGACCTGCGGCGACCCTGCGAAAGGCTATTATTAGCATCCTGCACCTTTCTATCATTCCACGGGACTTTATTATAATACTACTCCGCGCTACCCACGTAAGCAGCATTCGTTTGGCGTCCCGAAGTAAAAGGTAAGAGCCGGCTGGCATTCGGGTCGGTCGATTCGCGCCCACGCGAAAATATATCGACAAACATCACCGCGGGGCAATAGACGGAGGACGTGGCAGAAACGCGGAGACAAGACACGGTGGCTGCCGACGCTGACGAGACTGGTTACTTCTCGGACCGTTCCTTGAAACGTGCCCGCGCGCGCACGCTCGTAGTGGGATCACTTCCGGTGTACTGTACAAGCTGCAGAACATGCTGCATATATTCTTATCGCTGTGATCCATCGTGTTGGTTGGCTGGTCGGGTTGGTCGGTCGGTCGGTCGGTCGGTCGGTCTCGACCTCCGCCGCCTTTATGGCTATGCTCATGGGAAATGGCAAAAGACCACTCGCCACTCGTAGGAATCACTTCGTAACAAGGCGACCTTTGAGTCGCGTATACCTACTCTTCCCTCGCGCGCGACTACCCGTTCGCTGATTATATGTAAATCCTCAAGATGCCACTTCGTACCTCCGACTCATTCTCCCTCATTTGTTTATCTTGCGCCACCGCGCCGCACCGCGCGGTCTCTTTTTGTCGGATTGCGTCAGCGTGCGCGAGAGCAAATACGGAAATCGTACATTAGATTAATCATACGTTAGATTGTCGATTGCATGGTAAAACAGCGTTGACAGCACCGCGGAAACCATTTTATCTTTTCACTCTTCTAAAACTTGCCGCATTCGTCCGGAAGATTAAATAAGGCCGGACATTTTACTCTCTATAAACGGTACATACTCCCGCAAGTAACGCTACTTTAATTAAAGTTAACGAACGCTCAATTCATTTCCTTCCTTAGTTTTGTTCGTAAAAAGAAATGGAAGATCAATTAACTTCAATGCTTATCGGGACAGTTCTGAGGGTGGTCGATTCTATCAATATTGATCAAGTAAATTAAGCAATTCTCTTTCTCTCGTGACGTTAGCTACGATGCAGATAGAGAAATGGATGATTTAAATCTGATAAGATGTTAGCGGAATCAATTCTGAGAGCGATCGTCGATAGTGAAACTCTCAGGTGCACAGGAAGGATGAAAGAATCTACAATCCTTTCGGACAAGGCGTGGTTGGCTAACGTCTAGTTCGCACGACCAAGTCTCTCGTTCGTTCCTACCTTCCTACCAGGGATTTATGCATCCCTGTCGGCAGTCAATAATCTCGCCGAGACGCTAACCGTCCGTTTTGTTATCCGTGCGCGGAATGCGAATGCAGTTATGTAAGAGGCACCAGTCAATTATAAATAAATAGACACGCGCGTGTGCCCGGTATTCCGGGCTGTCGCGCCCGCTGCTCCCGCCGCTGCGCTGTCGGAAATAAATTTTCCTGCCGCGAAAGCAAAACGCGCCCCACGAATTCTCGTCGTGACACGGAACACGAGAAGCGAGTCGAAATCAAATGGAGCACTCATTAAATTCAAACGCGCGAGCTCGATCTAAAACACGAACGTGCGCCCACGTCGCGGTCGTTCCCGAGTACACGTTACGTCACTCGCCGGAGTATTGCATACAATGCACCGCACGTTGCATCGTTCCGAAAATTAAGTCATACAAAATTATCCGGTTTGTATCTAATGAGATACGAATCTCGGCACGCTATTATTTTCGGGAGGCATTCTTTATACCGTATAAATAAGCTGCAGACGAGGTGACTTCTGTTAAGGAAATACAACCAAATGTCCCTTTCCAATTTTAATGAGCTTTGAATATGTTAAAATATAGATAAAAACAAGAGATACATATTTTTTTTTATAAGTGTTGAGTCGCACGTTAAGAGGGTAGAAACATCCCTTTAAAAAAAATTTTTTTTTTTCAAGGTTAATATCGTCAAAATTATATAATTATAATGAGAGAAAAAAATGTATTAAATGAAAGTTAAGTGGTTTCAAAAATACCTTATAACAGTAATACAAATATTTTTAAATTGTTTTATTACTATTATAAAATACTTTAAAAAAATTTTTTAATAAAAATTAAATGGTTTCAAAAGTACTTTATAACAGTACCTAATAAAAAAATGTTTTGTTTTTTATTGCTATTATAAATTTAATTTTTTTTATTACTGTTACAAAATACACTTGAAATCATTCAACTTTCATTTAGAACAATTTTTTCTATTTCTTGCAGTTTCGACAATTGCTTTGAAAGAAAAAAAAATTTTTTCGAAGGGGTGTTTCATCCCCTTAACATGCGACTCAATACTTATACAAAAATACGTGTCTTTTATTTTTTTTTTGTATTGTAACATATCCAAAGCTTATTAAAATCGGAAAAGAACAACTTGGTTGCATTCTTGTACTTGAGAGTATTAGGTAATCTCTGACATCAAATCACAGTAGATAATCCGCGCTCGTAATCTTTTCAAAGAGTTTTTTCCCGCTATCGGATCCGGGTCGCGACAATGTGCACACTACTCGACAACAGTGACGGACACGCCATGCCCGTAATGATCTTTGCCTAAGGCTAACTTAAACATCATTCGATTGGCTCATACATCACGAAATATTCAGTCTGCAAATAAGAAATGCTGTAAAGTGATTTGCATTGCAAAGAGAATATCTTGATGTTGAATTTTTCAGATGAAATACTTCGATTTAATTCAATTAGAATTTCTCAATTAAATTCTCAGACGCGAGCGTTTTCAGTTGTTGCGAAATCAGGTCGAATGTCTCTTATGAGCCTTATTACATTTTATATGTTAATGATATAAACAACTTGGAATCACGCGCTCGACGACGAATGCGGGAGGTTTCTACAACTTGGAGAATACCTGTTTTTCGCGCAGGACCCAGTTTTTCAATAATGCGCGTTTTATACCACGCGCACGCCCACGATCTGCACGTGGTGTCATTGGTTGCGAATTCCTACGGTCCTACGCAGGTGGCGAATGACGACATATCGCGCGCGGACAGCGCAGTATGCTTGCGCATTTAACTGCTGCACTGCGTTAAATAAAGCTTTCATGAGCTCGGTAGCGTGTCCTTAATCATGCGACGAGACGTCGGTGTCGCCGTAAAGTGTTCATCTCGAATTATTGGCACACGAGAACTGTCCTTGCATTTTTTCTTCATCATCTCCCTCCGAACGGAGGGAGCCGCTATGCATAACGTTCGCCAAAACGTATCCGCCTATTCCCGCGCTATCATCCGCATGAGAAACGGAGTATACACAGACTTTCTCTAGCCTCTCGTATCCATCGAACGTAAGCCGCTTAACTTTCCGCGAAGACACATGTATACATACACACGCATATACGGGTCCGCAAGTTGTATATACGGGTCCGTCGATGCTTCTTGATGTACGCAAATGCGCGAGCGCATACATTAGCAGAAACAATACATTAGCGACGAGGCTATTGCGAGGATAATCGTGTCGCGAGATGTACAAAAAAAGAGAAGTCGTCGTTCTTCATTGCGTCATCGCGCAAATCGTGATACAGATCGCGGTCAAGTATTCTTTTTCTTCTCCATCGAGACCGAAAATCGGAGTCAGAAAATTGTGTCAGAAAATTCCTTTTCACGCCACGCGCGATAATGCGTAGGGTAACTTGGGACGCTCTCCTCACGGCGGTATCGCGAACGATCCGTACGGAGTGTCGTGACACACCGGTCACTTTCCATCCCGAGGCCTCCTCGTATATCGCGTCTCGATACAGGTTCCGCGCGCTATATATCTCTCTCTCGTGCCACATACTCGTATTACAGCCGCCTGGCGTATCAACGGGACGGCATAACAATGCGAGGCATTTTGATCCGTCGCCTACGAGACCTCTGTGCATCCAGTGCAGAAGGGGCGCGAAGAGGGGGAGGGAAATGATGTAGAGCGCGTGCTTGCGCGGGATCTTTCTTTCTTTTTTCTTTCTCTGTTTCTTCTTGCAGGGGGAGCAATCCCCCGCGCGCGAATCCCCGTTACGGTGATATTAAATTTCGCTGGATCGCCAACGGCGGCAACGAACGACGACTAGATCGCGCTCGGATTTAAATCCCGACCTCACGGGTCGTGTGATTTTTCGTTCGCCGGAAAGACGATATAAGCCGAGGCCATGAGAATCGACTCGTAGCCTCGATTCCGTCGTTCGACGCTGCTGCATCACGCGCCGCCGATACCCATTCGTTCTATCCTGGCGATAAGGGCGCAGCCGTTCTCGCTCGCTTCTCGCTTACTCTCTCGCATTTGACACGAGCCATTTTGCAAGTGCGATCACTCGATGCGCTACGAATGCGCCCGGTCCACTTTGCTATAATTGGACAGTCTCTCGCGCTCTGGCCTAACCCTAATAAATTTATTATTAATATATCGCAATTTCATCTCTTGTACGCAATGTTCAGCGAGATACATTATTATTATTATATACCTACGAAATATACAGATTTGAGATTCTCGTTGCCTCATCGTCGATCACGACCGATAATGGCGTAATTGAGTTGAACCGAAAGGGATCGCTTCTCGGGTAATAAATCTCACGTTGTGCTCGTTGTGGTGGCCGGTTTCAGCCGGTGCGGGTTTTAATGATAATTAGGAAGCTTTTCTACGCGGTGAAGCATTGCATCGTGCTCGGGAACCAACTATCTTCAACCTGCCACTCCCAATCGAGAAAGTTTTATATTATTCTTGTCTATTGTTTCTCGGGCAACAACTTGTGTAAGATTGTAGGGCTCGCTAATGTGTTTCTACCAATATTTTATCTAGATTGAATTATCCACACTGTTGAGAGCTGCGAGCATATGATCGATATCGGATAGCTGTTGCGTTAGTGAGACAGACAATTACCATTTTCAAAAATTTCGAGATATGGATCTGTAAAAGGAATGAGATATAAGTGTGTGTAAACCAACAGGCCATAAACGAGAAAATATGATGTAGCTTAAAGATATTTATTTGTAATATTATTAGAACGTGACGGAATGTTTCAATCTTACTTGATCCTCATCAATCGTCTAATACTCGACATACATCTAAATAAGTTCAGCATCGTTTAAAATTATGCACTGTGGTTAATAAGATTGAATTCAACAATTTTACAAATAATTGTAAGAATTGTCAATCTTGTTAACCAATATAATATGATAGATAAATATCTTTGAACTAAGGTCTTGAATGAAATTATTATTGACATAAAGATCGCGCTTGAAATTATTAAAATTTTTTTTGCTCTTAAGTTATCAAAGTTTAATGAAAAAAGATGTGCACTGTTTTATAAAAAAAAAAAAAATAGAAGCCAAAGAAAATTATAACAGAGGGCCCACATTCGTTGTAGCGATTTCTTATTAAGGTAGGTCATAAGGTAACACGGAAGTGATGCACGTATTTATCTGCAGAAGCGAATGTGGTCGCTTGGGCTATCGAGGCCAACGGAGCGCAGGTGAAATGTCACGACTGTTTGCTAGTGATGAAATTCACTAACCTGAGATTAGGTGGCTGTAAATACAACGGTGCACGTCTAAAAACGCCGCCCTCGCGATATTAACAGCGAGACACGGCACCTCTAATCTCATCTCATTTAATTGCGCCATTAATTTATCCTTGGATTCTCTCCGGCAGCTACTTAATGTCTCCGATGAGAAAAGTAAATAAGCGAATTCCCGATGAGTCATACGATCGACACATTAAAATCATTAGAAGAGATGAGCTCCTCTGGTAAAAAAAAAAAAGAGAGAAACAAAATCCGCAAAAAATATTTCTTTAGCCCAGTGAATCGCCGACCTCGGTTCAAGATCGCCGCCTGTCCTTTTAAAGCGCAAATTACACGTTGGCGAATCCCCTTTTCGTCGTTGTAAATTAAAACCAGCGTCTTCAATTCCGCACGGAAGAATGGGCGATTGCGGCGCGTCATCAATCACACCGAATATATACTCGCGGATTATTGTACTCCCTTGACATTAACCTACATATGTGGAAGTAATGCGACTTACGCTCGCGGAGACCAAACGGATTTTACAAACGCACAGCACACCACGCCTTCCGTCGCCTCTACGGACGGGCGGTGTACACACCTTTGTAATTATGTCGCTCGTGGTCGGTCGCGCCTAAGAAGAAGTAATCGCCACATTGAATCGCCCGGTCGAACAAAGCGAACCGCCGAATCGGTGTCGACGACCCGATGCGTCTCTCGTCGCGAACGGTGAACAGTCTTCCTCGAGAGAATTGCCACGAGATTATCTCCTTCACTTTGCCCAACAGCAGTTTTTCCGGTTGAACCAAGTGTGGCCGGGATATTGATGATGACTGGCCGGTATTCCGACTCGTCCGCGTCTCGCAAATCGATTTACGTCGCGGACGAAGATCGCGAGCGAGTGAAGTAATGGAGCGAGGTGCAGCGAAGAGAAACCGATGCGGGTTGCCAATTCTAAAACGTGCGACCTCGTGCTCGGCTTAAATCGGATTCCGGGACGTGTGAAACCGCGCGTCCCCGCGCGCGCGAACCGAGCGAGAATGCAAGCGGGCGAAGTCACGTAGCAGCGCCTAAGTGGTCCCGATATCGATGCTGTCGACATTGTCCATTCGATTCAGGTGCTCATCCGAAGCGCGCACGCACCAACTAAATGTAAACCGGTATTTAAGCGCTATTTAAGCCGATAATCCGGTGCAGAATTTATTTTTACGACCCGTCGTCGTTGCCGACGCTGTCAACGCTGATGCGATCCTAGATATATTGTATTTTTCCTTTCAACTCACAATTTCACGAGTTTGTACAACATCCCCCCTGTTGTTCGTCTCGTTTGTTTTATCCCAGTAAACGGAAATGGATTGAAATGGATGGAAATAGATTCGTGTGGTCTGCCGAATCCAAATTCTTGATTTTTTTAAATTTATTTCAATCCATTAAAGTTTAAAAATTTCTTGAATCGATTTTGATACGTGAAGTGGGATTGAAACTACAGGATTTCTATTCTTTTAATTAAAAAAAAATTATGCGGACCGTAATCAATTTTAATCTATGACATAGAATTGAAATGACGTAATTGCTATTCTTTAATCCAAATGTATTCAAATGAATTAAAATGGATTACAAATTTTCAATCCACACAGAGAAATCGTTTGGTAGAATAGTGATCAAATGAATTTTATAGTTACTGGTATCAAAAACTTAGTTACATTTAACAAAACTTCTTGTAATTTGTTGTACGAAAATAATTATTTGGTTAAGGCTACAAATTGTTTGGTCAAAACAACTATATATTTAGTAACTATCACTATAAAATTCATTTGATCACTATTCAACCAAACTTTAGTTGATTTTACCAAACATTTCTCTCAGTGCATTTAAATCCATTTCCGCGTTTATTGGGATCATTCCTAAACGTTTGTCAAGTGTTTACGAAACTGGTGTCCGAGAAGAGCGACGAGACGTAAGAAATTCAGAAATGATAGTTTCAGGGAAAGCATGCGAACGTAGGATCGCAAGATGAAGAAATAAATTATTCCAACTTGAGCAAACGATCTTGCGGGCACGACTTGTTTTGATACTTCGCGTCGCTTATGTACGTTCCACGTCGTAACACCGCGTAGTTGTAATGGATTAGCCGTTGTAATGAACCTACGGTCGCGTTTCACCTGAGAAAACTCGTTTTCCTTAACGGCCAACTAACAATAGCAACGCGATCGTATACCCACGCGAAAAATTAACAGCGCGAATGGCCACGCGATATCCGACACGCGCGTGCATGTGCGTGAGTCGCGAAACGGCACCTTCCTCGTGCCTATTTTCGAAGGATATCCTCACGCTGCGCGAATAGAGAAAACCGGTTAAAAACCGCCGTGCGATAAACATTGTCAACTTTTATAGCTATTTCAGAAAATACCGGCGCGGCCCGCGAACCGCTCGCATTTAGAGAGGAGCGTTATTAAAATATGTGTGTACGTGTATGTGTGACCGGGACGTTTTTATCTTATGCGTCCGATCGTTCTGAGAATACGAAAGTATTGCCGTCGCCTTTTACTTTCGCCTCTTCGCGACGGGAATCCACCGCCGCGATTCTAATCAAACTTCCACGACAGGAATTCACGCGCGATTGAGATGCAACGTGGAAGGTAGTTCGGCGAATTTACGCCGTCGACCCTAGACGACATCTCCATGCTATTCCAGCTCAGCGTCTCCTTTATCGTCTGCCTAACGAAAGTCGCGCGATATCGCGATTCCCCGGTCGACGCGCGCCAATTTTTCCTATTCACATTTTCTCAGAGCGAACCGTGCCAGACGGACAGCAAGCACTCCGGTGCACTCCGCGTGATCCGCGCGCGATACCTACGTGCACTTTGCGACGATCGGCGCACAGGCACAAGTGGAGAGAAAGAGAATATATATCCTCTCGCCTTGTGTCGAAGGTGGCGAGCGCGGGAGAAAGAGAGAGCGAGATGACGAGAGAGATATACTCTTCGCGAGAGAGCTCTCCGGAACGGTCCAGTTCTCATGGATAGTCGGACGTGGGGTATGAGGTACTGCCTGACTTCGCCTGGCCTGCCGGGCTGTTTCTTATTCATAAGCTCCACCAGCCGTTTTGCAGAGGATGTTTCAGCCTTTTCCCGCGCGAGCTTCCTCGGATTATTCCACGATAAAGCGAGAAAAAGATATCCCTTTGTCAGATAATTGTCACAGAAATACATCTCGGATTTAACAAAATCGACAGGAAAATTCTCAAGATAATACGCATTTGGAAAATTTCTGTTCAATTTAACATATATCGCATGTCCTAAACAATCCACTCAAATTTTTTAATTCAGCACAAAATGAATATATTAGAAAGTAACACAGATATTGTGTAAAAAAATTAACACAAAAAATGTAACACTTTGACACAGTTTGGAAATATGGAAACATATTTTTTCAGTAAAATTAATATAATATGTTGACACGTACATTTTATTCACTTATCTTAGACTTTATGTTTTAAAACTACATTATTTTTATGTTATTTGTTTATACATAAATTCACTCCTAAATTGTATTATTTTAACACTAAGGCTGATATTCACAGTCGTAAATAATTTTCAATCTTTGATTAAAAGAAAAAAAAATGAACGAATGTATGAATGAATCTGTAATTAATTACTTTTATAATCAAAGATTGAAAATTATTTACGACCATGAGTACCGGCCTAGGAAATATCAATTTAACACAAAATGTTCAAATAACATAATCACGTTATGTTAAATTAACACTTGGGCATGTTAAAAATTTAACACAAAAATTTTGACAAGAATCGATTTTAACAGAAATATAAAATGTTTTTTTACTGTGTAAAAATATAATATATCGGCATTGAGAGACTGCAGTGTTTCAGTGACGGAGGTAAAATTATTGTTTCTCTCGCGTTTCATATTTTTATCGAAACTTCTCTGGCAAAGCGATTTTGGACTCGCATTTAGATGAGAAATTGTGTTTCATCATTTTTATTATAAATTATAGCCGGTAAGATTTGTACGGAGAGAGCTGAGACGCCTCGCTCCGCAGCTTCCGCTTGGGTTAACGTTCGACGATACTTTGTGACCCACACTGCCGCGACCGAGCGGCATAAATTTCGCTCGTGCATACATAGAATCGCGAGAGACCTGGGAGAAGAGACTCGTCCTTCGCGGGTTTTACCGTCTCTCCTCCCCTGTATGCGTTTTATAAACCGATGTTCTTCAACCTGCGCGCATACCACGACGCGGCGTACCGCGAGCTTATCCCGCGAATGCCCCGCGAGATATCTCGATCGCGCGTTGGCGAACGAAGATAAAGTCCTCGCAACAAATTTAAGGCGGACTGGATACTGCCGCTGAGAAAGTGTAATATGCAAAGGGGTTATTTCACGCGTGCACGGAACATCTCGGAGATTTTACTGGCCGCTCGCAAGAATCTCCCGGGGATGTTGCGGCGGCCGCGCGTTTTCATCGGGACTACTGATAAGAAGCTTAATCCCAGGCGGTTCGCGTGAAAACGAAAACACCTGATTTTATCGTACATCTTCCTCCTTTCCTCCCTCTCTCTTTCTCACATTTAATATATTTAATAAACATAAAATGCACATAAAATGCAAAAATAATCGCATAATTAAAACCAGTTATGGAAATGGTACAATTTCTCAAGGACGTTGATATATGACCCGATAAGACGGAAGAGATAAGAAAGCCGTGACAGTGGCATTGTTTTCGGGAATTTATTAGCTACGAGACGTCGCGTCGCTTTCGAAAGCGCAGGTTTCACTCTAAGTCAATTACCTGAATCGCGGCGCGGTGCGGCGCGGTGCGGCGCGGCGCGAAGAGAAGATCTTCGCACGCTCCCCCACGTATTAACCGTATTTCGCTAAAACGCATAAACTGTTTTCCGCTGCACGGAACAGTTAGTCGGAAATGAACGTGTACGCACATATGTGCGCCTTACGCGTGTATCGCGCTCGTTATATTGTTTTCTGCTTTTACCGTTTCTACCTCTCTCTATATGAGCCGACTCTCGCGCGGCCTAGGCCTTTGCGGTCTAAATATACCCACCGGATGAAAAATACATTAAGATCGCGCGGGAAAAAGCGCGCGTGAATAAAATTCATTTCATTGCTCGCGATCGACCGCTCGCTTCCTGACGTTCCCGACAAAAAAAAAAGAGTACCGAAGTCACGACACACGCGACAGTAACTAATCGTCGGTACACCCGATTACGGAAATGACTCTCTCTCACATACATACACGCTAACGCACGCTAACACACGCTAACGCACACTAATACACACACGCGCGCGCGACCGAGATGGATTTTCTCTCGCGTAATACGATGCGATATTACGATCTCTCGTGAAACATTGTCCACTCTTTGGCGGAGGAGTGCCGAGTTACTCGCGCACGATTCGCACGCCGAGAGGAGAGCAGCACCCCGGCCAAGTATCGTATCAGCTTTCCATCTCGAGAAGGTATAAAGAGCCGGTATACGTACGACCGCGTATCGCGGCGTCGTCGTCGCTGAAATTCTGCAGTTTTGCACGAGGCACGATGCGCCTCGATAACGAAGGATGCCTTTCCCTTTCGTGGCCAGAATGCCACGTTCCTTGCTCTCCTCGACTCTCCTCGAGATTTGCACGAAGAAGAGTCTTTGCGCGGATCCCTCTCTCAGCGCTGTATAATTTTCCACTCGTTTCCCATAGCGGATCATTATATACGCGGCCGATTGGTCGGATTCCCTCTGGGATTCAGCCTCGCTCTCGCGTCTTCATTTCGAACGCATCCGCGGGGTTAATTCTTTCGGCGTTTACGAGCCACCGCGCGCCGTCCTCCTTACATTCGTTTTCCGTTTTTACTGTCCGCGCTATTAACTTAAACGCTTCCAGGTTACGCATCAATCAGTCTCGTGCGCGTTGTCACTTCGTTCGAAAGGCTTTCGGATCGTAAAAAAAAAAGAGAGTCGAATGACAATGACGTGTATCATGTTACCCTCACCGAATGTGTGCCGCGAGAGAGAGAAGAGAAGAGAGTCGTCGCAGCTGCGCATATGTCGTATTAACCGGGCACGCTCCGTGATCGCGGGAGGGTGGCTTTGCATCTATTATCCGCGCGCGATTTAGGGTGAGCGACGAAAGAAATGGTCTCTCCTCCCGCGTGTCGCCTCTCTCTCTCTCCCGAGACTGCGGTAATAAACGCGGTTAAAATTTGATACTCATCGCCAAACATCGCACATGTGTCACGCAATGACGTGACACCGCATGCGTTCCCCGAGATATGATTAATACGAGCCGTAGCGTTAAACCGCTTCGTATAATTGCCAATCTAAGTCTAAGATAAACGCGCGCGCGCACGTTGCACTATCCAGAATTGGATCGCGGTCTGCAATCTGTAAACTCAAATTATTCTCCGCGCCGCCGACGAATGTGATTTGCGGTCTCGTAGCCTATTCTTAACTTTGCGTAACAATCGAGGAAACGTAGTAGGTAGCGTGTACGTGTATGCAGTGGACGCACTTCCCGTGCGTTGGTTGCAGGTGCGTTTAAAAGCTAACGCCTTGACCTAGACAATCGCCTGGAATGGCGCAAGATACTTATTAACAGCGACTTAGACGATACTGCTACACGTGTCTTTCTCTCTCTCTCTCTTTCTCTTTATCTCGCGTGGGCGTACGCGAGGGAGGTCGCGGATTAATTTACTAGCCGATGCAATTATATGTTACTCAATGCCGCAGTCGCGTTCGTTCGCGATGTGCCGTCGCTGCCTCTCGACATTTCGTATCTCGCGATTGCGACGCTGATTTAAGTCGGCGAATTATCTTGTCGAAAGGTAAGACTTCCTCTCTTTCTCGCTACCGGTCTTAAATTCCCCGTGTAATTACGATCGCATTAAACGCCACTCCACTCCGCTTCGCTCTCGCATCTATACTAATCGTGCTCGGCTACGTAAACGACGCCGTTTGACTGCGTAATACGAGCTAATATCGCAGCAGACGCCGCTAAAACGAGGTAACTGCGGGTTCCATCATTCCGAGTAATGTGTATATTTATCGATGTTATAAACTTATGATCAGATAATCCGCATCAAATATTCTGCCACAAAGATTATATGTAATTATCTGCTATTTAAAAAATTATTAGCGAATATGCACGTGTAATTATTTAATTATTTGAATAATTATGAGCGTTTGATTTGCGCTCCAAGAGATGGAAAGAGCCCGGTAAACTTCCGGTTACCATGACAGATGATAGTTCAGGAGTCTTTCAGAATCTGTGCTGTCGAGGTATTGCTTGTCCAAGTAAGAAAGTTGCGACGCAGCTCTGGCAAATCGTGCAAGATGTTGACAAATTATGAATATGAATAGGGACGCGGCGCGTTAAACCCATCGAAGGAACCGTGGGGAAAATGTCCGAGAACGTCTCGGCAGGAAGGAACGAAGTAATAGCGAAGTATGTCGTGTCTCGACCCCACCATCATCGTGGTAATCGTCGATCTACGGAGGAGGCGGCCGCCAGGATCCAGCTGACACTCGACAGGAAGTTGCCACTCGAAAATACCGTGGCATACATCGATGGGCCTACAAACGTTTACACTGCGGCGGTAGATGGATAGACAGATAGCTCGTTGCTCGGCTCTGTCATTTCTCTCGCTCGCGTACACGTTTGCACGCGGCTGGAACGGACGAACGAATCGTAGGACCGTGGGATCTGCTCGTCGTACTTCGAAATTCTTAATTCCCCCTTTTCAAACTCGGGTGAGGCGAGTAATGGCGCTTTTAAGATCCTTATAATGTTAATTAATGTCAGGTGTACATCGTATACACACATTTCCTGTGTGTCTTTGCCATCAAACTTGTGATTTTAATGAGAGACGAAACACGTAAAATTTACAAGACTAAAATAATTATGTGAATATTGGAAAATTCAAATATTCACATTATTAAGGATAATAATAAGAAATAAAATAATAAAATATACATAACTCGACGATTAATTTCTGAGAAGTGTACGAGAGGGTATTATTATACGAGGGTGCGATATCCGGAGAGGGATATCGTTAATCCGTTGCCCTTGACTCGCAATATTCGTCAGGTATCGATATACTGATTATACGTTTAGGCAACACAACGTGTTCGCGTACAAATCTCTCGCCTCTAATCAAATGGTGAAAAGAATTTTTTCCTGACACGAGAGAGGTAATCATACGCCGAAGCTTATTCCGATCGGGCGAATAGCAAAATCGTGACAGGGGAGGCGTGAGAGGCTGACCGACCTTACGATTACAGAGACGTGTTTAGAGCGCGCCGTGGCCTTAAGGTATCGACATCGTGTTCTCGGTTCGCATTTAGCGCTAAATGCGACTGTCGGATCCTCTCAACTTTGCCCGGCACACAGAGATTCGATTAAAGCGAATATGCCGAGATGCAAGCGCGCCGTCGTCATTGTTTGCTGAATAGCTGAGTGAAAGATTTGCGTCGGTGCTCGTTGCGAGCCGAGATCGAGACAGACGATTCGGGAGGGAAAAAAAAATCAAATCGAAAGTAATCGATAAGCGCCGGTCATGGAAATGTCAACCCGGGTAGGCCAAGGCGGGAGGGCCAAGCTGGAATATCCTGTTGTCGGGCCTGTAACAAGACACCTTGCATCCTTTAACACGTTCCAATCACGATTGGAACGAACAAAGTATTTTCTTTATGTAGAGATACACACTGAACGAAACAAGCTAAATATCAAAGCTATGAAGGAGAGATACATCTCATAAGTGAATAAATTACTTAAATAATCATTAAATTATATATTTTTTTATTTTATTCTGTCTGGTGCAGAGCTAAACGTGCAATCAATGCATATTTCTTTTTGTCTACACGTCATTTTTATAGCAAAAAAATCACATTGCGATTCCAAAGTCGATTGTATATATATCTACATACATTCACGAGACTGATTGTTCACGTAGGATATGAAAGTTTGCAAATTCACCAATTATAATTTTTTTAAGGAAAGCTCGATGGGAAGTGAAATTCCTTGTTAGCATTTACATCAAATACTTTTGATTTGTATACATAAAATAAACTACAATATTTTGTGTTTCGTGGCATAAGATTATTTTGTTTATTTAATATTATTCGGTTACAATTTTGCCATCTTTTATTAGACTCAAGTAAAAATAGATAAAAATTAAGATAAAGAAACGATGCTTTTTGTTGCAATTTTATTTAAGTACATCTTATTTCAAAAACGAATGGATAGATTCGGATTTTTTTCTGTTTATTCAGTATGAAAGTACGTACTTTTTGTCGCAGGGATCTTTTTTTAAGATCTTAGTTATATATTACTTATATATTATATATAAATTAAATTTTGGCTGTAAAAAAAACTAAGACCTTAAAAAAAAGTCCCTACGTCAAAAAGTGCGTATTTTCATGCTGAATAAATAGAAAAAAAATCGAATTCGATCTATCCATTCGTTTTCGAAATATTTTGGGTACCGATTTGAAAAACACGGTTTCGAGAAAAAACAATATCTCTTTAATTTTTTAATATTTTTTAATTAAAAATTACGTTTTATTAACGAAACTATATATAAAACATTAGTACAAATCCCGATTTGATATATCTAATAGGTTCAGAGAAAAAAAATTAATGAATATAAGATTATTTTTGGTGTCTCTAGGTGTATGTAACCCCTTAATAACAGATTAATGAATTTTTTTCAGTTTGAACACAAATTTAGTTCTATTGGAGATGTATCATTGACAGGAGTTTTTTTTTCCATTCTAATCGATTTCATAAAATTCCATAAAAAATTATAATATTATACACTGAGAACAAAAGTCTTTAATTTGACTAAATTTTCCAACTCGATAAATTTTTTTAAATTTATGTATTTGACCTAAATACACAAAATACTTGAACTTGTGTTTAAGCAATTATATATTTAACTTAACTACACATAAATATTTAACTTAAATACATAAATACTTGAAATGAAGAAATTTAATCGAGTTGAAAAATTTAGTCAAGTTAATAAATTTTTTTCTCAGTGTAACACAAAATAAACTTCCAATATTCTCCTGCATCCGGACAATTAGTTTCGCGTGGGTACAAGATGATATATCATTTTCTAAAATCAGTTTCACATGAACTTCTAATAATTGAGACTTAAAAGTAACAAATGGATCGTTCGAAGCGACATTTCTCGCGGGATCGCGCAAGCAGCATGGCACAATCGCGATTTCCGGCGTAGTCGGTAAAGCGCAACAACGCTTCGGATCGCCATTCGCTCGTCGTCATCGTAAAACGCGGCTGTAATATTCTCCAGTCTTGAGCCGCGCGAACTCGGACGGAGTTTCGCGCGTCTCAACAACGTCCGCGCAGCCAGTCAATATGTGTACGTATAATGAATGAAGCACGGCGTTTAGTCTCGCACGAACAAAAACGCCGAGTCGCAATCGCCACGATCGGTTCGGACACGTAACGTACGAGTACATGTATGTACGGGCGCGCGGCGCGCGTTCCGCGTTACCGCCTATTTATAGTACAGACACAAAGTATAGAAATAACTGGATGTCGATACGGCGCTATTAATTTCCCGGCTCCGGTACGCGTTCCGGCACGTTGCCGCACGTTCTGGAGGATCCTCGTCGTTATGCGAGCCCGAGCCCCTTATCTTGTTGATGCATTGACTTGGCCCGCATTAGCATTCGTGGCTTGCATTTTAAACCAACTATGCGCAATAAACGTCTGAAACAGGTATAACGTGTACGTGCGTCGATTTTTCCGCTGTTAGACCTCGCGTCTCTCCCTCCCTTGCCGCAAATCGCCGCGGATCTCATTTACTTGACAGGAGTATCTCCCGATTGAAATGCTTGATAACGAGAATATTAATTGCACCTAATGTGTCCGGTACAATCAGGTATATCTAATTAATAATAAATATATACAAATTGAAATGAGAATGCCTTGTACGGTCACGCTGGATCTTAGTGCTTTTTAT
>QKQZ01051451.1:0-25644 GCA_003595255.1 Solenopsis fugax
TGTGTACATGTATGAAGGAAAAATCATGTAAATGTGTATATAACATATGTTACATACGTGATCATACTTACAGAAATTTAGGACGTAAGTCTGTATTTTCATGTATCACTCTTACTGGCTGTTTAGGTATGTTTCTGCTAAACTCGTCTATAAAACAAATATTAAAATTTTAACAAAGAAACTGATTATAAAATTCCGTATAAAGTTAAAAGAAATTGATTTTTTTCAAATTTGTGTTTTATCTAATTATAAGTTCTAAAATTATCTTTTTTGCATTATCAGACAGACGTACGCGCGCTCGTTAATCTCTTACCTATTTCTTTGTGCATAAGAGTATAGATAATTTCCCAAATTTTTGCAAGGTCTTTGCCACTATCAAGATAAATGGCACCGATTAAAGATTCGAATAAATCACCAAGAATTTTTGGAACATCCACATATTCTACTAGATTACACTCTTCCTCTTCAATTAACACATATAGCAGCTATATTACAGAGAAAAGAAAAAGGGTGTACATCATTTATTATACTTCCTACAAAATTTATATTACGTACCTCATCATCAACCACATAATTCCGTTCTTCTTGAAATTTGACAAAGCGATCGATGATTTCATCTAATTTTGGAGCGTAGACTAATAAAGCGGTATGCAAACCATACCGTACTGCCAAGCAAGCGAAAGTAATGTTATTAACAAGAGCGGATCTCAGATCGGTGAGCTCACCAGGACTTAAGTTGCCACATTTTTCGTAAATGTAACACGTTATCAAAAAATCTGAAATTATCAAGGAGACTACTTATTTATCATTATGATTTATTTATATCGCATTCTCATATATGATACTGTATTATAATTCTATCGAGTGTAAACATGCCGATATTTTATACTTACCGAGAATAGCATCTCCAAGAAACTCTAATCTTTGGTAACACTCGGTTATTCCATTAGCTGTGTAGGATGGATGCGTGAATGCCTGAAATATAACATGATTTAAATATAATGGTAATTTTGTATTATATATTGTAAATATTTATATATGTATACGAAGATTTGTGTAAGTTAATCTGTAAAACATATGAATAATTAAATATATATATATATATATATATTCATACCGTAATCACCTTACCTGTAATAAAAATGCTCGATTCTTAAATTTATAACCAAGATGGGCTTCTATGCTATTAGCCCAAGGCATGTAACGGTTGGGATCTCCTTTGCCTATTACAGGATTCTGTGGATTGCTATCCAGTAACTCATCAATCCTAATATCTGACAGTATTCCGAACCACTTTAGTAGCTCTGCGGCGCCTTTTATACCGTTACTCTAATACAAAGATATTATAATAAATTTAATACAGTTACATTAACACACATTACTAATTACATTAACACACATTTTCATCCTATGGTCTAAAATCAAGATGATAATGCTATAGTTGCAAACTTACTCTAAGATAAACGCCAATTAACGCTTCCACCGAATCCGCCACGGTTTTATCGGCTAAGATCTGTACACCGAGATAATGTTCGACACCAGTTTGCTTATCTCCTTTATCCCAGTTCGTCACTGTTTCTTGCATTATATTCTTCGTTTCTTCGCTTATGTATCCGGTGTATCTCTCCAGCTCCGGTATTTCAAATTCGTATAATACATTTGGCGCAACTGATTCATTCAGTAAAATCTCTTGCAATGGGCGCAGCACCGTGAACGCGGGCGGAATAAAGTTGCTCATGGGCACGAATGCATCGTTTTTTATACGCCCGGGAATACCCTTTTTATTACCGCAATAATAAAGATTCCGATTACCAATAATTTTTCCCTTCAATGCCGTTAAATGACCCTCGTTATACATCGGAAATTTGTCATATAAATACAACGATACAATAAACTTTAGATAAGAATCTCCTAAAGTTTCCAATCGTTCCAAGTTGAACATATCTGAGCCCAGTTTAGTGGTTAGTGCCTAAAATTAAATGCAATTATTATGCGCTTGACTAGAAGAGGATGGACGAAAGGATAAGAGAGATAGAGGAGACGGTGAACGAGAAAGAGATAGATATGTATGCATGCACACAAACAACACACACGCGCGCGCGCGAGAAAGAGAGAGAGAGGATGAAAAGTTAAAAAGGCGTCAAAAAAAGGGAAAAAGAGATAAATAAAGGAAACGAAAGTCATTGGATCCCTGCTTCACATTAAAAAAGAAAAAAAAGAGAAACGATGAACTGTGCAAGTTCAACTTATAAAAACAATGTAACGCAGTAAATTTTTTGCTATATCAGTGAAATGGAGATACTTGTATAATCCCTTGTGCATAGGTAATTAAATAAGGAGCATTATGTGCACGACATGTGAAAAATAATAAGCTTCGTCTTACATGCATGATATCAGCTGAATTAGGCCCTTGTGAGAAAGGTCGTTCGCCAGACGAAAGAATATTCAATATTGGTACTGATACTTCTGATCTCTCAATGTAGTGACCAACCTTCTTGTTTATATTTGTCTACATATAAATATTAACATTTTAAAGACATGTATAATATAATCACGACACATATTGTACTATATCCTGCTTACCGTAGCGCTTTTATCTTCATTACAATTTAAAAACATAAATTGATTATAATATTGAATATCGATCATTTGAATGTTGTCCATATCACGATATAAATCCCGAGGGTCTTGGTCTCTCGAGAAAGGATTATCTATTTTTTAGAGACTTTATTTTTTAATCAGCATTATATGGATTTATGAAAGAAAATTCCGTAGAAATATAAATGTTATAACAAATAAGAGAATTATGATATTACTACCAATTTGTTTTAAATATTTATATGACATATAGAAATTAATAAGATACATGATGTATTACGTACCAAAATCGAATAGGTTCGAATCTGAATATGTTTGATCTTGCGTTTTCTCGATTACATCATCCGTCAATTCCAATCCATTACTATAGTCCTCTTCATTCAATTTCTCGACATCCTCTTCTATGTTTAAGGGAGACAACTCTTCTAATGTTGATGTTCCTAATTTAGTCTCTCTTGCAATAGTAACTCTCAAATCTTCCGCGATTAAGAATTGACAAATTCTGTGCAGAATAGAAGGCAATGTGGTCGCTTTTAACCAATATACAACTGGAAAATTTATCTTCACACATAGTTCTGGAACTAGATGTTCCTGAAGATCCTCCACTGTGTCATCCGTTTTCTTATATTTCACCGGACCTTCGGGCAATTTTCTGCAAATTATAAATTAATCAAACTATATAGCACAGAGCGATTTTTGCGATTTTGTATATCGTACCTCGGTTTTATGTAGTTTATTTTGACTGGTATTGGCTTCACCTCCAACATGGACTGCTTCAGATTTTCTATAATCAGATTGTGTTTTTCTTTATAGTAATGCTCGTACGTGTCGAAATCTTCATTGGGAAAATATGATTTCGGTGTAAGGTCGTCACACACTCGTGTGACTATATAGACCGCTGTTGTAGATCCTCTGTAAGTTGGAGTAACCAACGCTAATTCATAATCGCTGGTTTTAAAATGAAAAGGCTTATACGGTTTAATTAGATCTAAATTTTGATATGTTTTAACAGCCTCCCAATTTATCTCCTGCTGTTCATTCACTGAAACACAGTACATTCAATAACTTTTATTAATATTGATATATATATTAAACATGAAGCTGGGATGTCATATAGCTCAGTGTGAGAGCGACGGACTCGTAGGTGACAAGTCGTGAGTTCGAACCCACACAACCCGTATATACGAATTTTTAAATTCGTAATTTTTAGCGAAAGTCACAGAGGAACACTTTAGATCTAGGTGACGTATGGGAACTGATAGTCCCACTCGCTCTCATTACTAAACATAAAGCTAGAAATTTACGTAATATAGTAACGCTAAATTATGTTACGATACATATAATATAATCATACTTACATGGAACAATTAAGAAGGAATTTTCAAGATTGTGGTTATCGAAAATCATAAAGCTTTTAATAACAGAAATAATATTACTGAACAATAAGAAATGAAATCTCTTAAGCAATTCGATATCATCATCGCTCAATACTATCGTTGTGTAGTCAGATATTACATTGACATTTAATTGACCATCCTTCATGAAAATCGGAAACGAGGGTATCTGACAAATATGAAAAAATTCTATTAACACACATGATTAGCAATTTAAACTAATTTTGCAAAATGTTAGTAAACGTCTCTCTACCTTTGGCAAACTCTTTGTAGAAAGAATACCAAAGCCACTTTTGTCATTTAGCAAATTATAAAAAACTATGCGTCTATTATCGCAGCTCATTACAGGATAAACAGAAGAACAATTGATAACATGAAGGTGCAATAACTGTTCCGGTTGTGGGTACGCACCATAAAACGCTAGCGGATGCTGCAAAATTTTTATAAATTAACAGCTGTTGTATGTGCGTGTGTATATGCATGCGCGCATGTGTGTAAATTTATTATAAATAATATATACAGGGTGTTGAAAAAGTTACATATTTTGAAAGCAGGTAGTAGTATTTATCAAAACAATAAAAAACATCTAGTAACAACCTCTGTGAAGTTGGCACATTTTCAAATTTTCAATATAGTTAATAGAGTTCCGGCTCTTCCCCAAAGAGTTCTAGAGTTCCTGACACATTTCGAAAAGAGTTCTGACGTTTAGACCTAAAAAATAGGAAATTGAAGATTTTGGGTGCCAACTTCACGTTTTTACAATTCGAAAATTAAATGTAACTTTTTTATTTCAAGCAGCAGCGAAATAAGTTATAAGACTTTTTGATAGAACTCTTGTAGCGCTATCCAGAACTCTAAAGAAAATATAAAAAATTTTTTTTTCTCCACATAAAATAAAAAATTTTGATTCGAAAAATGAAAAATTGCTAGAACTCTTTTAATTTTAATTTTAGCGCATCGAATATTATAGAACTCTCGGAGCACTACCCAAAACTCTCAACAGAACTCCCAAAACTCTTAAAAATTGTTTTAACACATCAAAAATACAAAATCGACACCTGCAATCATTCGTAACATTTTCGTTTCCAATTCTACAGATTTTTGTCATAAGAATTTTTGATAAAACTCTCGTAGCGCTACCCAGAACTCTCAGAACTCTTAAAAATTGTTTTCACACTTCAAAAATACTTAATTAAAATTTTCCAAATATCGATAAACACTTATTCGGATATTTACCATTTTACAGAAGATAGCGTTATACGAGTTTTAAAGATCATCTACAATCAAGACGTTAAAATTAAAACTGAATGAATACTTCGATTTTTCCAGGACAGAATTTCTACAAGTAAACGTGAAAAAATATTAATTGGATTTAAAGCGGTTTATTGAGAATTCTGAGTAGCTTCAGCGGAATTCTGTTAAAAATCGTAATGACAAAAGTTTGTAGAATTAAAAGTGAAAAAGTTATGGACGATTACAAATATTGACTTCGTACTTACAAAATACGAAAAAATTTTTTTAAGAATTCTAGGAGTTCTGTTGAGAGTTCTAGATAGCTCCCATGGAGTTCTATAAAAAATATTAATGACAATGAAAATCTGTAGTATTGAAAACGAAAATGATACGGACGATAGTAGATGTCGACTTTATATTTTTGAAGTGTATAAAAATTTTTTAAGAGTTCTGAGAGTTCTGTTGAGAGTAGCGCTACGAGAGTTCTATCAAAAATCCTTATGACAAAAATCTGTAGGACTGAAAACGAAAATATTACGAACGATCGCAGGTGTCGATTTTGTATTTTTGAAGTGTGAAAACAATTTTTAAGAGTTCTAGGAGTTCTGTTGAAAGTTCTGGGTAGCGCTCCGAGAGTTCTAACGAGTATCTTTAATATTCGATGCGCTAAGATTAAAATTAAGAGAGTTCTAGCAATTTTTTATTTTTGAATCAAAATTTTTTAGTTTATGTGGAGAAAAAAAATATTTTTTATATTTTCTTTAGAGTTCTGGATAGCGCTACAAGAGTTCTATCAAAAAGTCTTATAACTTATTTCGCTGCTACTTGAAATAAAAAAGTTACATTTAATTTTCGAATTGTAAAAACGTGAAGTTGGCACCCCAAATTTTCAATTTCCTATTTTTTAGGTCTAAACGTTAAAACTCTTTTTGAAATGTGTCAAGAACTCTAGAACTCTTTGGGGAAGAGCCGTAACTCTATTAACTATATTGAAATTTTGAAAATGGGATGCTAACTTCACAGAGTAACATAGATTTCAAAACAAATACTTGTTGAGATATGGGCCAGTTTTTATTGTGAAAATCAGAAAATTATATCTGCCATTTTCCGTGGCATAATAAATTTTTATCAGCCTACTTATTGTTTAAATTACACAGAACAAAAATGTATTGCTCTCTGTTTACAATAATCTTGCATTGGTACATAACAAATGACTAGTTCATAAAATTAGGTAAATGCAAAAGTTTCCTGATTCTAATAGTTTCAAGACAGTTATATGATAACGCTATTGATTGTTATGTGAACATATTACACATATATGGAAAAGTGATAGGTATTCAATGATTATTTATGCGAAAAACTTGTGTTTTGATTGAATTTATGGTGTGAAAAAATCTTTGAAAATGAGCAAAGGAATGTTGCATTTATGGCATGTTCGCAAAACCGAGTCCATTTGATGATCAAGGCATCTGTGTGCTATCTTAATGTTGGGAAAAGATTGTAGAAACAACGGCGATTATAACAGCATTGATTAATTTAAAAAAAATACATACCAAATTACTGCTCAATTTTAATAATAAATCGGGCACAAACATTTGTATTCACTTAATATGACTTACAATCAAACTTTATTACTGTAGAGATAGCACGACCAGTAAAGAGAGAATAAGCTGAAAGAGGAAGTGAGCATTCATACATTTATTACCAGGTACTGAAATTGTAGACCAATACAAGATTTTTAGAAGCAAAGAGCAGTACATTTTTGTTATTCTGTGCAGTTTAAAGTCAACAGTCTAATGGAAACCTATTATTCCACATAAAAATGACAGACATGATTTTTTTATTTTCAGATCATGTAGAGCATCTCCTTTTGTCCTTATTTTAATGAATATTTTAAGAATATGTAATACTTTTTTAACACCCCGTATATAAATGATTACAAATAAAATCTCCCTTAATACATATCAAGAAGCGCGGTCGCGTCTCGCGCCAAGTGAAATGCGCAGCGAATTTAGAATACTTACTTCTAGCTTATGTTCTCGTCTTTTTTTATATGTGCCAGATAAATATTTATCTTCATGTATCCAATTTGGGAACAAAAAATCCAACTTTTCCATGACTTCATCGTCAGTTGCGGGTAATAGTTTGTCCGTCAATGCCTTCAATTCGTGCAATTTTATGCAAGTCTTCATAGCAACGGATCGTTTAGCACCATCTATACTCTTCATATAATCACCGTTAACTTCGGTTTTCAGTGGCGACAAGTTTGGTAATTTCAATGAAATCTGCCGAGTTTATATACACAATAAATAAACACTGTTTATGAATTATGAGAATTGTATGGTAAAGAATATGTATAATACCTTATATAATTTCGTGTCACTGTGGCCTTTTTCATATAACTTCCAAATCGGAACCAGACTAACGAATTTAGATCTTAATAGAGTATTGCAATACATATTTATCAAATTAATCGCCGCTATCTCTGATAGGGAACATTCCACAATTCCATCATTACGTTTCACTACATATGGCGTGATCTCAAAATCAGTATATAGATTGTTTATAATGTCATTTTGAGTAGGCAGTGTGCGTTGTTCGCTTTGTCCCATCAAAATCTAATAAAATAAAGACAATTTATTTTTTAGTTTCAATTAATTTCATGATTATCGTATTTTAATTTGTTTTGTCATATTTCAATTAAACTATTTATTATACTATTGTGTTACATACACTAATGATGAAAAAAGATCATAAGATCAAACGTTCTTTTTTTTCTAATTATAAATATATCTTGTTTGTGAAAATATTTAAATAGATACTTATATTATCAGCCGACATTAGAATAATTTAATGCCTACAATTTAATGCTAAATAGATATTAAATACAACAAAATTATGTGCGTTAAATAGCAAATCGTGTTGGCAAATTTTTGTAATTGTAAATCTTTGTAAAACTATCGCGGCAAAAATATTCATAACTTTTATAATTACTAATAATATATCTCTTTATTGATTATATTATCACTGAAATAGCTCAAAATTTCGTCATATTCTAATTACTTTGAATATGAAAACTTTCGTGTAATATATGCAAAAACACATTTCTTCCTTAGTTATGAATATTTTTGTCGCAATAGTTTATAAAGATTTACAATTACAAAAATTTGCCAACATGATTTGCCACTTAATGCACATAATTTTGTTGTATTTAATATCCATTTGGCATTAAATTGTAGGCATTAAATCATTCTAATGTCGGCTGATAATATAAGTATCTATTTAAATATTTTCACAAACAAGATATATTTATAATTAGAAAAAGAAGAACGTTTGGTCTTACGATCTTTTCATCATTAGTGTGTGGACGTAGTTATTTAAGTAATTATTTACTGCTTACCTTTTTCAAATGCGACTCCGTATTTTTGTAATCATAATATCTTCGAAGAAAATCTTCATCATTATTTTCTACTAAGATTACAAAACTACTCGAGCTGTGGCGTGCCCGACCCTTACTTTGAACATATCCTCTAAAATCCATTGGCATATCATATCGTATTATTAACGTGCATGTAGGTATATCGATACCTTCATCGACAACATCGGTTGATACAATGCAATTTCTCGAACCACTTTTAAATCTGCATTAATGCATTTTTTAGTTACTTAATTATATCAAATTGATTAAAGAACATTTTTCTTTTTTGTTTATTAATGAAAACCATAATGTATATACAAAAAATTTTTTTATGCATTTGTTCGAAAAATAAAGTGTAATTTACATTATTTAAATAAAATGTTCAAATCATAAACGTTATCATTCTAGTGTATGTATAAATTATATAAAAACTATAGGTACACTAGAAAATTATTCATATGAAATTTATCAATTTACAAAAAAAAAAATAAGTGTACAAAAAATAAAATATTTTACCTTTGCAACACTTCCTTATTCCATTTTGCAATACACGCAACTTCTTTACTATTTTTATAAGGATCATTCTGAAAGCCGACCACATAATCAGGCGAAAGAAAACTGTATTGCTTATCGCATGTAGATAGTGTCTGAAATAATATATAGATTTTAAGTATTAAAAATTAAATTTATTCTTTTCCGAGTATATTAAATAATTAAACAATAATCTATGACTGGGAAGTGTATAAACAGTTTTAAATCGGAAAAAAATGGCTAACCAGTTAAGTAATTAAAGTGATAATTACTAATTAATTAAATTGTAAATAATTTTATTTTGCAATTTGTGATTGCTTCAAGTTGCTAATTAACTATTAACAAATACGATAAATAAGAGTATATAAAAAAGAAACTTACTTTCAACATATGATATATCACTTGTGTCATAAATCTTTCCTTGACAAAAATAATGCAGCAGAACTTTTGTTTGTTCAATTTATTATTATATTCAAGTAATATCTTAAATAATTTATATACTTGGTCGGATGAAAATCTAAAAATATATTATGTATTTATATGTTCAATATATTGTAACATCAATCAATATAAATTACGTCATAACTTTCATTAATTTCTTAATACTTTATACTAACTTGTACAATCGTTCTAATTCTGTATAATCTTTCATCTCATTATCGAACAGTTTCCTTATTAGCATTACTTGCGTAATTATGTAATCCAAAAGATTATCCATTATCTAAAACAGGATCAATAAGTTTGACATTAAAAGTTAAGCTTATGAAAAATTTTTTAAAAATATTTTATTCAATTTTTTCATACTTGGTCATTGGAATATTTTCTTAAACTCTCTAGCTGAATTAAATGTAGCAAAGCGGATTTGCTTCCACCATATATGCCTGTAAAGTTTTATGTGGTGGATGTTCATTAAGAATTCAACAATAAGCATAAAGATTAGAAATATATTGGGATTCACAAAGATGATACATGCATTGAGATACATTGAGATACGTGCATAAGTAAGCCAATTACCGGCGTGTTTAGTAGTTGCTGCTATATCTTTCAAAATAGCAATCAGTTTGGAAGATTTTGATTTAGGTCGCATTTCTTTACTGGATTCAACATATATAAGATCGAAATTAAGCTGTATATTTTTTAGAATTTCTATAGTTGTGTCTATAACAGAAGTTATTTTTTCCAGTACTTCTAAAACTGGAGGTTTCTTATACTCGACGATCTCTTCTTTCGGATTTGTACAGTAGCCTTGAATACAATCTGATGACTCTACTGTCGCTATCTTTGCATGGAAAGTTATTTCTAAACCCTATAGAGGATATAAATGTTTTTTTAAAAAATGTTTGAAGATCATAATTAAAGGTTACTAATGACAAGACGTTAGATTGTGATTTTTACCCTAATTGTTAATTCAATCTTGTCTACTTTTATATTAGCATTCAATAATGTTGCTGACATAGCTAAGACACGTGGATGATTTTCCTTGGGGCAATTTTCAAACTGTTGCATAATTTGTCTCATTGGATGATTAGACACAGCTCGATGGCACTCATCAAATATTATTAAGTTTACTCTATCTAACTTCATATATCCATGTGTAAGTAGATTCAGGAAGATTTGTGATGTCATTACTAGAACCTACATCATATAAAATTGTCACCCATTAATTATTCCAGAAAAAAATTGAAGTTATCAATACTACAAATTAATACTTCATGTTCTTCTATTTCAGTCAACCACTGCTGTTCACTCCAAAAATCCACTTGCATGTCTCCACTATAACCTTTACACCTTAGGCCTGTGTGTCTGCTTATGTATTCTGCATGTTGTGATACCAGTGCTACTGTGTTTACAGCAAATATAGTGCGTTTACCACCTTCTCGATAAGGTCTAAATGTAAAAAAAAAAAAAACACAAAAGCCGTTGTGTACATAATAACATTGGCCTATAATACAACCGTTTCTATATCTTTCAAAATAACAGTCTGAAAGATTTTGTTTTAGGTCATATTATTTTTATTAAATTCACACACGTTGTACGTTAGATCTAAATTAAGCCTTATATTTCTTAAAATTTCTAGGCTGGTATTCTCTCTCTCTCTCTCTCTCTCTCTCTCTCTCTCTCTCATAGTCTCGTTTTTATATTCAAGATGGTTTTAAGTATAATTTTAAGATGATAATCTCATAAACTAATCAGAGTCATATTAGCATCTTAAGACTGTTCTTGAGATAGTCTTAAAAGAGATTAATCTTAAGAATGGACTATGAATGCCGGCCCTAGTGTAAGCTACCAAGTTATATATTCACAGGTACACATTATTGTGGCATTGAAGAAAAAATGTTAAATCAAGAAAAAAAACAATTTCCACAAAGAGCTATATGCTACATACTTGCGTATATCTCCGCTTAGATGCTTCAGGAGCATAATAGCAATATATGTCTTGCCTGCACCTGTTGGTAAATAGAGTATCGTATTACTTTGCACTGCTCTTTCATAGAGATCTATTTGATACGCTCTAGGCGTAAACACCGTTTCGTTTTCTGTCTCCATCCTCTCGTGTCAGTTGTAATCAATCACCACAGTGTCATATAAATGGCTAGAAAGAGATACGTTCAAATGGTCAGTTGATAATATCGAAAAGATCAAGAAAAGTATTTTATACAGTCTGTATGTCTCTTAACCAACGACGGTTTGTTCGATTGTCATGAGAAATATTATATTTATTTGGACCCATAATATGACATCCTATTCTCGTATATCGAATTTTCATTCTACTACAAACATTTATAAAAGCTTTTTTTTCTCAAAAATGATGCTAATACGTCACAAAAAAAAATGTTTATTGTCTTAATGCGAAAAATGTGTATGTCAAACATTTTAAAACTGTTGCATCAGCATTGCAAACGTGCTTTAATTATCTGATTAATCGCGATTAACTCTAATTTGGGTTCGAATGTATTGGATATTCGAGAATTTGGCTCGATCACTCTGCAGAATCGTCAGTTACATCAGATTGCCAGATCGAAATTCTGTGATTTCAAATTCTTTTAATTCTTAGAATCTTACCGATTTGTCGCCCATGCAGAATCGTTTGTACGGGAAAAATGTTCCGAACTCGAGAAGCAATTCGAAACTATCAGTACATCCGTACGAATCAAAAGCAACTATTCGTCTTATCAACCAACAAATACTTCGCATAAAACCGCGGGAGAACCCCGAAGATCTCTCTCCCTCAGGAAACGACGTTTCGTGGCTGATGCGGGAAATCAAATCGTCGATACCAATCTACGTGGAATGTCATTTTGTGAAACTCTAATTGGTTGATAAGTAGGGTATTTCTTTGACAAAACACGGGCTTTTTTAACAGCCAATCCGTGCTAGCAACGTATCAAAAAAACAATGGCCTATGCAGGGTTAGTATCCCTAGAAGATACGATTTAGAACCGCAGCCCTGTGCAAAATAACCTCAAATATATCACATGATTCATCGTAATAACCATGAAGTAGGATAAGGAGACGGAACTTTGGATGAAAAAGTGGACTCGATTCGGGTCCACTTTTGCTACTCTCTGAGTATGAAGTTCGGTCTCCTTATCCTACTTCATGGTAATAACTACAGTTCCGTCTGTTCTGTTTACAAGTGAACAGCTACGAGCTACGAGTCCCAAGTCCCAAATGGGAGTCATGGAAGGGGTAGAGTTGCGCTTCTCGGATTATTTATGACTACTGACGAGAGGCTATCAAGATTCTAATGATTCTAATGAGATTGACCGGAGCAAAGTTCCGGAGGAAGAAATTACCATTTTAAATTCTTTGTATTTCCTTTGAAGAGTCTATTAATTAATAGAAAGTTACTTGTAAGTACGTGTATCAAGTGTTCGGTGTAAACTTAGGACACAGACGAGACTATTGCCTGGTTTATGCTTCGGTCTTAATCTTAATCTTAATGCCTGGTTTATGCTTCGGTCTTAATCTTAATCTTAAGAGTTGGCAACGTAGAATGCCATAAGGCAGAATTGAAGATCGTGAATATAACGTGTTGCCCGTTATTTTTTGTATTATGTGCACATTTTGAGATACTAGTGAACGGGTTTTATTTAAAACGTGTTCACACTTTTAGAGAGAAGTCTATTTTTACGTAGAGGTTGTAAAATTTTTAACTTACGCGGTAGTGACTTTCAAATATGGCGATCACCGTGAACGGAGCTGCTCAGACATACAGAGGATGCTATACCAGAAAGGAACCTCTCTGGCTATACTAACGGAAATTACCGATGAATTACAGTATTTTTTAATTTTCGAATTGGCTCGACAGATCACAAAATCCTTTTGCAGAATGAAAGTACACACCAAAAAAAGTGCGATACGAGAGATTTTACGAAAAAACTGAAAAAAAGTTAAAAATTTATTTATTTTTGGCTCGTGGATCTGTCAATCGAGGTTAATTTTTGTCATTACTGACGTTCTGTAAAGGCCATGGCACATAGAAAAACTTAAGGCTGGTTTATGCAGGCAATAACCGTAAGAAATTGGCCAATCATAATCGATTTATAGAAGAATTCTCGACTATGGCCGGTATTCATAGTCGATTCTTATTTCAAGATCGTCTTAAGTAATGTCTTAAGATGCCAATACGGCTCTCTGATTGGTTGATGATATCTTAAGACAGTACTTAAGATGATCTCAAATATAGGAATCGACTATGAATACGGCCCTATGATTGACCAATTTCTTACGGTAATTGCCTGCATAAACCAGCCTTAACGAACAATACTGACTGTATGCCATTCCAATCAAAAGCCTAACAAAAAAGTTTAGTCCTTGAACAGCTGTACATACATGTATGTACAGCTGTTCATTTGTATGTACATACATACAAATTTCGCTTAGCGCACGTAAACGATGACAAGCAGAGCAGTGATTGTGTGCAACAGTAATTGATAGATCTTTTCGCAGATGGCACTACAATCGAAAAACAAAGATTTGTGCGTTGGACAAAGGATGTGTTCACTCTTAGAACAGTATGTTCTAAGCCATTCTAAGCAGTTCAAGCACAGTTGTTTAACCTAAAAATGGAGCATACTATGCCATTTTTTCTAACAGTTACACAACGTATATTCAGTAATTGGACAGCACTAAGAGTAAGTGTTTGCAATCTCTAATTTCACATTAAGCGTTTTAAAGCAGACACCTTTCGTGTCTCAAAATGTTAATATAAATATTTCTTTCTTTTTTACAAATTTTCAAGTATACATGTGCTTTATATTTTTTACTCTATATGGAACAAGATACATAATAATAAAAACACAAACCTCATTTTAAATATAGGAGTATATATTATTGCTAATCTTTTATACATATATTATTTTTCGTCACTTTCTCTACACATAAGGTTGTTCGTGCTTGTATTTATTTTTCATTATTTTTAAAAGTAAAAAAATTTTTCAATGACTTACATATTTTAATATCTGTAAAAATATTTGTATAGTCTTTTTTTTAAATATATATGTCTATAAATGTTATAACTAATTACAATTCTTTTAGTTTTTCAAAGACAAATACGCGGGATACAAATAATCTCATTATGTGTATAGAAGGTTAAATTAAAAAAAAGTTTACTTTGTATAATAAAATGTATTCATTTTTAGTTGGCAGTGGAACACGATATGGGTCCAGTAGAAAGTGCAAGAGAATTTTGTTCATACATAACGGATGTATTATATATGAATGGTTACTTTTACTATTTTTTTAAGCATACAACATTATATTAAGAACGTTGTATTGAATTAATTTTTGTGTTTTTCTAGAGGGATTGATTAGCAGCCAAATTGCGGCTGAACTAGATGATTACATGGATGATCAGTTTAATACAGAAGTACAGGATGGCAGTAGTACACAAATAGCAGAGGAATTATTAAGGTTTCATCGATATTGTATGGAAGACAACGAGTCTACAGCGAAAACGGAATTTGAAAAATTATCGCCGTTACAGTCATGGCTGAACTTGGAACAACCCACTCGACAGACTCATTCTCAATCAGCGAAGCATGAGCTCAACAACTTGAATGAAGATATGGACGTAGATAGGAATGAGCAGGAGGAAGATGGGTGGACAGTGGTCACAAGTAGGCGAAGCAAATAACTTTCCTTTTATATGAAAGATATCTTTATTCAGCAATTTTGTTATATATATATATATATATAAAAGAATGGAAAGATGTAAAAGGAGAAATAGACAGACAGGCGCATATGTGATATGCGCGCATTCGTTCCACAATCATACAAATTTCAGCACTATAATTATCTACAAAAATATTTTTACCTAAGCAGCCTTTTGAAGCATTGCTAAACGTCATTTAGCAAGTGCATCTTCTGTATCTGCAAGAAAAAAAATAATAAAATAAATCTGTTTTCATTCATCTTGAAAAATTGAGTTTTGTAACGTTGAAATTTCAAAGAGGCTACCTTTCCCATTTTGGGATAGACGGACGGTATAATAACCATTATGATATTGCATAGCTTGATTCTTTTTCGGGCTGTCTTGCTTTCTCTCACCAGGTCCTGCTAGGCTCAGTATTACTGGCAGAAATAGCAATCCGTGAAACAAACCAAATATCACTACGGACGTGAACAGCTGAAACGATATGATATATATCATTTTCATATCTTTGATGACTTTTCATAGCGTTATATCTGTACCTTGAAAAAAGTTAGAAAAACGTAGGCCTGGCTGAAACTTAACAGAACGAAGGCGAGAAATGTACTCAGGCCACCATTAAACACAGCCGGTCCAATCACATTAAACGTCGTTAATGCTCGTTCTGAAAGTGCAATAAGATGAGAAATTATAACAGCGTATTAAGACTATGCATTATTGAAAAATTATAATCTTTCACACAAGAAATGTTAAAATGTGTTATAATGTATGCAATTTTGTTCAAACTATATTATTTAAAAATCTAGATAATAATAATTTATTTAACACATTAAGCTTTAAATTAATCATAATCTAATTGATTCAAATATATAAATTTTTTAAATTGCAATTTTATTAAATATTGATAAATTCTATCGAATAAAAGCACCTCCTTGGTACTAAACAAAAAAAAATGCGATTTGATAATATTATTTGCTAGCAACCATTTTTATTGCCACTCGAGCGTATGAATTCCAATCCCACATGAGCAGCGTAATCAACTGCCAGTCCGGCACACAATAGGATCATAATGGTTGATGATATTTCGATAGTCAGTCCCAGAAAGTACATCGAGCCTAGAAGATCGATGAGCGTAAACAGCACGCAGCACATTACCCAGAACGATGCGAGTAGATTTCTAAGTAGCACCAGTGTTACTATTCCTACCGCCATTATCTCCAAACTCAAATTTCTGATTAATTCTTCGCCGATGATCTGCAAAACCAATTAATCGATTACGTACATGTATTAAACGATTAATACACTTGAAAAATTTTCAAATAGAAGAGTTTCACCTTGTTCGACGCCCATGCTATGTAATCCAACGAATAAATCGCGATATGATCGAATCCCTGAGTAAAATTCACCGATTTTATGCTATCCCTAATAGATTGCATAGCCCGTATTTGATCGGAAGACGTGCTTATGGGAATGTGTTGTACTGGAATCTGCGACGTCTGAAAACATTTCTCATAAGAATTCCACGTTTCGCATTTATAGATAAAGTGTATAATTTTTTTCAACATACTGTGATATTATAGTCATTAAATGGCAACTTATTGAATTTCATATTCTGAATGTACGCTTGGCCTTTCACCGTGAACAGGAGAAATTCCGTAAGTGTGTTATAATACTCGTCTTTATCTTCAATATAATGCTCTGGCGAACGATATAATGTTAAATCAGTAAATTCTATATTTAGGAAATGTATATTCCCATTTGAATAATCATATTACCTTTGCCAGTAGTGTTCAGCCATTGCTGATATGCCATGAACCACGGGTCCAGAGTACGATTGTTGACGTATGGATTTTGCTTGAGATTGTTCACCAACTGGGACAGTGCATGGCGATCCTCATAATAATCCACTCCCTTCAGGTATATATTAACATTCTTACCGTACTTTGGAAAATATTCTTTCAACTTGTTGTTAAATCGTATAGGGTAAGATTCCTGATTTAAATAGACGAGTGGATCAAAGTTCTGATTCAAGTGAAATATTCCCCATATATTAACGCCTAGCAGAAGAGCAGTGGCTAGCAAGATGATCGTCTTCATTGACGTTCTCATCACACAAGGCCCGACATATTTCTCAAAAATGAGACGCTGAAAGTTTTGCTTGCTACACTCATTCGGTCGCCAATTGGGTCGTGGCTGACAACAGCAACCTTCCTTTCTTGCCGCCAATCGCCTCTCGTCGTATACCAGACAGCTGACAAAGAATGTAATCTCATAGATGTAGAGGAAAAGTATACCCATTGCGGCGAATATACAGAAGGATTTTAGAAACGGCATCACCGTTGTCATGCCGATAGCGAAGGCCACCATATTGGTGAACGATGTTACGGTGATGGACATACCTATGAAGATAAACAAAATGTTATAAACTTTTTTTATTTTTAGTCTATTTATATTTCCGAAATAAGTTACGGAAATATATTCAAAAGACATTTATGATACGCATAACGTAAATTATATTATCCTTTTTTACGTCAAACTTAAGATTTTATTATACCTGAGATTTGAAGGGACTTTGCTATACGGGCGGGGATGTCTAAGGATTTGTCTATCTCCGATATATTTTCGAGACTTTGCATGATGATGAACATATCGTCGACGCCGATACCAAGTAACAGAAATGGCAGGATCGGATGCACTGGGCCGTAGAAAAATCCCATATAAAAACACAATCCATAAGACGACAAGAGAGCCTGACCAACCACGGAGATACCCATAAGGGATAGATATATCCGTTGTTGTATCACATTGCATCGGCCAATCATCACAATCACATAAATTGTAATTAATGACATGCCACAGAATAACACAGTCATATTGCTGTTGATCACTTCGTGCAACATATCTTGATAGCTGCGTAACGTCGTCGCATAGATCTCCATGCCTGGCGGCAGAGTACGATTTGAGTGCAGTACCCTTTCGATAAACTCGATCTCCCAATCTGGTGAATATGGATTGGACTTCTTCAGTAACCAGTATAGAATTGTCGCGCTCGCACTTTTTACGCTCCCGTTCTGGTCGTATTCGACACCGCCCAGCAACGATGCAATGTCAGATAATATATCCTTGGTATTCCTGCATAGAGTGAATCAACATATAAAGATGAATCAAAGACATATACAAAAAGGAACATTATATTGATCATGTATTTCATAAAATAAAAAAATAATAAACGATAAAGCAAGCATAAGTATAAATCAATGTTAAAGAAGTATAACTGCGCAAAACTAAATTTTTGTAAAACAAAAGTATATCATTCAAAAATAAAAAAAATTTTTCATGCAAATTAAAACACGTCAATTTACTATAATTCTGTATTTTGCTTTTATATTTTACTCAAGAGTTTGAGCGATTTGATTTCAACGATTTTGTGGTGCAAAATTTCAGCAGCTTACTTATTTTGCAGAGTCATGGTGACATCCTTCAATATCCTACTCTTTGTCAATTTATCGATATTTCTACTCTTCTTCTGCCATATCTTTAGGAACGATTTATGGATACAGGGTTCCTTTGTCATTGTATTGTTTATAATAGGCAGATATTCTTCGGGAAACTCAGTTTTATTCATAATTTCCCATTTATCGTCTTCTTGGAACCATGTAAAATATCTGTAATACAAAAAATATTCTGTGCAAATATTTTATAATATAAAAATTCAATTTACAAACTAATCATACTTTTACATAAAGAAGATACTTACCCAGCACACACATCTTCCCAAGTGTTATTATGTACTACTATATTTTTCACATCTCTTTCGATATCCCTGATCTACAATTAATAGAATCAAACTTTATAATGGAATTAAAAAATGATTCGTAATGCATTCTTTAATTAAATGAAATTAACTTTAATTAAAATGAATATTGCAAAATTGATAATTATGAGCAATAAATATTAATTTGAAAGATCTTAATTTAACGTATATAACTATAATATTTTAATTTAAAAGAAAAAATTCATGCGAATATACTGATTTGATGATCATCGATTGTTATTTTAAAAGTATCTTAAACAGGGTGTTTACTCAAATTTTATAAAAGAATTCCCTGAAAATTTCCGGTTTATCGAAGGGTTTTATTCAAAATTCCAGAGATTAGAGAATTTTTTAATATTTTGAAATAAATTTATTTTATTATATCTTTTAATGTTTCTTAATTATATAATCAAAAAGAAAGGCCACTTGAGTTTTGAATATTAACTCTGGGAAAGAAATAATATGAATTAAATGACACATAACGACCTGTCTGCAATACATGAATCTAATCAAAAGTACTTACATTATTCGAAATATGATCAGATACAACATCAATTTAGAACAATGTATTGCCTCCAATTTTTATTGATTTTTGTTTTATAAAAACTCGCGAGTTACACGAGAATGTACGCGAATATACGTGGATTATGCCTCATTTATTGCTAATTGATCGTTGACATTTTGTATTATCAAAAATTAAAAAAAAAAGATAAAAGAAACAATTTTGTCAAAGAGAGAGATAGAAAATTAAAAATTAAATTCCAAAAATTTCCCTGAATTCCAATAAAATTCCATGAAAATCATCCATAATTTTCAAGGATAAAAAAGAAAATTTCAAGTTTTCTCAGTAATAAACACCCTGTTAAAATGTAATAAGAAAATTTCATTGCGACAGTTTCGAGTAAATGTGACGACAATTAATTTAACTATCGCAAAAAGAAGTGTGCATTAATGTGGAAAAGAACCTTCACTGATACTCGTATAATTCATGATCGCCTATGTACCGATCGCAGCACTTCGGGATCCAACACGTTAGGGGCAGTGACGATGACACTTTCGTGCCTGAGATCGTCTCGGAAATACTCCTTCACCCATACAGCGTCCTTGCGAAATACAGATCCGGCTGGCATATAGAGCTCTACTTCATCAATCTCTTCCTTCCAGAGTAACAATCCGAAACCACAGATGAGATTTAGGCACAGGGAAATTATTAGCCAAAGCCATGGTCTTGTGGCTATATTAAGTCCGATCCTAAAATATACGCAAAAATAAAAAAAATGAAAGACAATTGCATTAAAAATAAATGTATAGCACTGAACAATCATAAAAGTTAAAAATAATGAACGTACACATGTGTACATTTGTAACACACAAGAGAGAATAAACAAATAATTAAATAAAAATAAACTTGACGAAGCATTCACTTCGTATTCGAAAAATGCTTATAAACTGGCAATGACAGCCAGGTACTTTACACAAATTATATAAATTTATTCATGATCAATATGATCGATGAACAATAGTGACCCTAAATCGACTAACGCCGGGGGCAATAATCTCTGAATTATATTATATAAAACGTGAAAACATGCAGACATCATCAGGATTGCTGATCTTACGTAAACTGATTTTTAATCGACAATATTTTTCACCTTTTTTTTTACTTGAATTTATTTGCTAGCTTCTAATTTTTGTAACGTGTTTTTTTTTTTGTTTAATTTGTTACACGTAAGAATGCATAACGATATATGTTATTCTCGAATTATAAAAGCTCAAGTTTTTGAAACGGAGTTTCTCTTGCGACTTATTATTAATTAAATGCACTCAAGGTGACTTTAGGATTACACGCAATCAAATAGTTCCCTGTCGACATGAAACATAACTTCTTCTTTACCAAGCCCGCTATCATCTAGTAGGCCAATTAAGCTATTAATTAATCGTTAATTAGAGATATGGCAGATATGCATCGTTGCACGAATGAATAAAACTCTTTAGATCGTTTTGTGTTGCTTTACATGCATATACGAGATCTTTGACATTCTCAGATATGTTATTTCAAAGATACTTCTGAGAATGCGCAATAAAACTTCAAGAAATCTTATATCGAATACAATATGATTTTTTATATAATTAATTTATATAAAACTTGAGATTTCATGAAGTGACTTTATTCAAAAATATTTGTCAAATTTTTAACATTATTTATAATTTCTATTTAATTCCTTCTCATACATTTAATAATTACATATACACATGATTTTTAACTATTTTTAAGAGTTTTTTTTAGCAACGTTAGCTCTCTTTAAACTTTAAAAGTTCCGAAAGAAAGTTTGGAAGAATTTGCTGAAGCCGCGTTTTGCATCACGAGGCGAGTTTTGCTCGAGCGAAAATCTATTTTCGTAACATTCTCGTGAAATGCGCTCGATTGATAATGAACGGTATATCGTGCGAACTCGCTGCGACATTGTGAATGGGAAAATTAGCTGAAACCCGTACTATACGCGACGAGATTTCGTCATCTACTTCTCCCGTTTGGGAATGATTATCTCGAGTTGTGTGAGTCGAGAAATAGACTTAAGGCATCGTAATACGCGGATGAGCTATTCGAGTCTCGGCAATCACGTATAATCGTAGTACAACCGGACGCGGTATCAGATTGAAATAATTTCTTTTTTTATAAATAACGTAGCGTCAAATGCACATTTCGAGATACGTGACAAGGATTATCGCAAATCGTATGAAAAATACAATCACATTTTTTTTAAGACAAATACCTCGACAAATACTTGGACCCTCTTTTCCTTGTCCCTCTGTCTTTCTTTGAATGGCAAATCAATAATGATAAGGATAAGAGAATTCTGGGATCGTACGTGGCTGTCTTAGAGTTCGATAAGTGGCTAATGCGAGATAACATGCCTCTTTATTAAAATAAACATGCACGTGTATTAAAATGCAAATATTAATTAATATTTTGCATTTTCAGCAAGTTATGCACTGGACGCATACCGGCATACCTGCTATCGCATACTTTTTTTCTTTTGTTTACGGCGGATAGACGGAGTATAAAACTAGTGGCCGTATACGCTTATCTCGAAGGAACTATCTTGAGGAGCTATCTCTCGCAATGTTTGTGTTTATTTTTGATAATAGCGTATAATTATGCGCGCGTAGATTTCGTACGAAATTAAGAGATCGCGTTTTCCTCCGTTTTATCGCGTATTTCGCGCATTTCGCGCGCATTAAGACAATCCCTTTATATTCACTTCCGACTCATACTGATGTACTTATGCTACATCGCGAGGATTGTACGTCGTGCGTTGCCAGACGAAGCGTATCCATCGACGAAAGATTAATAAAGATTCGCGCACTGTCAAGTTTGTTCTAAAGAGAGAAGGAGCGGGAGATAAAGAATTCAATAACGAGTCATATGTCCGCCGGGGATTATAGATTATGGTAACTAACAAAGGTTATCGGAAGAAGGCCTTTGGAGAAAGTATGAGCGCGACCTTGAACTCTTCAAGGTCTAATACCGAAGGCATTTTCCTTCGACCAGTCTAATCTATGTTGTCTTTATCTTTCGTTGATCCATTATAAATGGAAAGCAAAAATGACATACAATTATAAAAACGTAAATATTGAGAATAAATATTAGCAATCGTAACATTATTGTAATGTGTAAATTTGTACTTTAACCCGGGAATAGTCACGCCACATCTTTTCGCGTAAACGATCACCTAAGGTGCGATTTTACACCCCAGTTAAATGTCATTGTTACTAACTACATATGTATATTATTGATTGTTCTATAATTTATTAATATCTAAGGGCATTATGTATATAGATTTAATCGATATTATCTGAAAAAAAAGAAAGGAGAAACCGAGAAAATATAGAAACAAACGGAAGAAACACTAAACAACTTTTATTATAATAATATTTCTAAAAAAATTAAGAAATCAGTTAATAAAACGCTCTTATTATCTGTACTGCAGGTTTTCGTTGGAATATTTAAAGATTCGTAAAAAATTATTAGAAAAAACAAAATATATACACTCCAAAAAAATCTGTATTAGCTAAATCTTCTAAATTTTAGAAAATTTTATTCTTATACATATACGTACAGCTTCAAGAGGAATCCTTTAAAACTAAGAGAAAAATGGTCCAAGCACAATATTTTTATAGTTAGAGTAATTTCGTTTTGCACCTGCAATACAAATCTCGTTGTTCTTAATATCAATTACAACTGGCAGAAATAACGCCAAATCTGAATAGCAATTTTCATTCTTTACTCCCCTTTGGTCTACTTTACAAAGAGGAGTTACTGCATCTATTTTCTCGCGTGACCATATACCTTGTTTATCACATACCGAGAACTGTGATCCGCGTATTAACTACTGTATCAATTATTATATTAGTGTTGATACTATATCATTACCAAATCACTTGATGTGCTTGGTATAAACGAGGATTAAGCGATTTAGTACTGATATGGTATGCGTATCAAAGTGCTCAGTGTAAACTAGATAATTACACGTAGTGACACACATTATTTTTTTTGTTATTTCTGTTTCATATAAAAAGGCATTTCGCTTGAAGTAAGCATAGTCCTCTTAATACAAGAGAAAAACCGTTAGAATAATATCTGATACATTTTTCGTGAATAGTCCACTTTATTAAAAAAAGAATGCTCTTTCTAAAAGTAAAAGTTTTCGCTTAGAATATGGGATTACAGAAAATTTTACTTTATAACTAGAATTTTTTTTTGTGTAATATCCATTTTACAGTAATGTAAAATAAGGCTAAATCGTTACCTTAATTATAAAGTTATAAAATTATATATTTATTTGCTCTCGCAGAATTATCAGAAATATTTTGTTTTTACTATATTTGTTTATTATATTATATAAATAAAAAATTATATGAGGTATTTTTAATAAAAATAAAAGTAAACATTTATAAAAACATAATCTAAACTTTTTGCATAAACATAAAAATATTAACAGCTTGTAAATATTTTTTTAACTCAAACCTCATTCAAACTCATATTATTCATTATTAAACTCATTATTTCGATTTATAATCTTTTTATAACTTTATAACGTAAACATTCACCTGGAGTGTTTCTATGTCCCAGCTAGTTTCAATAGATCGATACTAAGAATATATGAGTCATAACTTGTTTTTGTAATGCAAATTGAATCTCCCGGAAGGAAAAATAGAATTTTAAATCAGTAAACAAATTTTGCTGTGACATTTTATTTTTTCGACACTGATGTGTGTGAAGTTTAAAAAACACCTGGCTAACTATTCTCGAATAATACGTGTCTCAGGCGTCTCAGCGCGTTAATTCGCGATTATGTGTGATATACACGAATTTATCGCTCTAACATTGAGTTAATTTACACAAGGCTAGACGACAAACTACAATCGTAAAAATTACAAGATATATCGTAAAACCGTGTATTGTAAAAACTTGTATGAATCGCAGGATTCGAGTTTTTCTATCTGCATTATAGTTGTCATACATTAAATATAGAAGGCTCATATCAAGCTGACCCATCTGACTCTCAACGAGCGAACTTCATCATTCGTTATTCATACGAGTCTCGATCATCCCGATCTGACCCCGAGTAACCCCTCTTTTTAACAAAGCCTTCGATTAGAATTTTCGATTTTTAATATTATCTACGGTAATGTCGAATCGTCATGCAAATATTTCGATTTTTGTATGCAGTTAAATGTTGAGAAAAAAGGCTTTTCAGCTGAATTTCTCGCAGAGTTCATCTTTTCTGTTTTTTCTTTCGAGAGGAAAGAAAAGAATAAAAGATGAATCATGCAAAAAGTCGAGCTAAAAAGAAGGCTGAAGAGACATGCAAGCTAAAGGACTGTCCTATTGTCGTCGCTCGTTTCCATTTACTTGCGCTTTCTGCACGCGATCCTTTCATTCTTTCTTTTCGTGGAGATTTATTATATGGCAATTTCGTTTTAACCGCGGAAAGTGCAGCGAAGTGCAAGCGGCCGTGTATCCAAGCGGACCTGATGAGCGTGCGTCACGGCCATGTATCCAAGCGGAAACGAGCTTCCGAGCTCGTTCTTCTGGCGGTTGCGCTCTGTGCCGAATTCCGAATATCCGTTTGTACATCTGATTCGACACGAGCATCGCAGCCAGGTCGGGGATCGTAGGCAAACGTACTCGGAGCGGGAAAGAGACGGGAAGGGAAAAGAGAGCTCAAAATGCGTCACGATGAGTGGAGTATACAGGCACGGCGGGAAAAACAGGCGGCTAAACTCGGACCTCTAAGGTCGGAGCTTGCCAAATCAGCCAAATGGTAGAGGCGTGCGAATGTACGTGCGCGCGGAGCACACGATATAAACAATAGCGGCGACGACGGCGGTGGCAGCGGCCGCCGGGAATCGAACGGGGATTCCCCTCCCGCCCCTTGGGAAAGGCTAGCGCTATTACGCACCCGGGCTCTTCCGGCGAGCGGCAGGGTAGGAGGGT
>QKQZ01051452.1:0-13449 GCA_003595255.1 Solenopsis fugax
TATATAATGGTTGCACATAATTTCATGTAATCATTACATATAATTATACATATATAATTATATGTATTTTAATATATGTATATAGATATTTTTGATATGTAATTATACATAAAAAATTTTTCCTGGCTATTGTAATCAAGATTGGGTAAATTAATATTTTTTAAAACTAATTTAAGTTAAAGTTAATGACTTATAAAATTAATTGAGTTATGTTAAAATTGCGTAAACTTTAATTCAATTAAAGTTGTATTAAAATTATGTTAATTTAATTTAAATTAAAAGTTATAAGGCTTATAAAAAGAATCAAGGGAAATCAGGATGATTTCAAATAAAGAGGGGTGTAAAGCGACCAAAGTCCAAGGGTTTCGCGAAGAACGTTCGTTATATTTCGCTTGCCACACAATTTCGAATAACATCAGAGTCAAACAAACGCGTGTGTCTCATTGTCAGCCTGCTGCTCCGAATCGATTATGTATTGAGCATGCATACGATCACGAACAACGGTCGTGATCCGCGCGAGCAACTAAATCGCCTACAAAGTTAAATTTTACGAGGAAGTATTTTATTATTTATATTAAATTAAAATGTCATAATTTTGAAAAATTAGATTACTAATAACAAAACAATTGCAATATAAATCATCAAGTAAATTTAATATTTTATTTATAAATTAAGTTTGTATGAGAAAGAAATATTGTATTTTATATTAAAATACATTTTTTCTTTTATAATTTCTTTCTTTTGCAAAGGTAAATTTTAAACTTGGGAAAAAAATTAATAAATTAAAATGTATGTATTTTAAAAATAATTAGTTTAATTTAAAAATTAAGTCATTTAAAATTAACTAAAATAATTTGAACGTTAACTTTTTAAATTTATTATTTAATTTTTAATATTTTAATTAGTTACTACGTAACTTTGATAGTAACACAAATAATGTAATGAAAAATAGTGCAACCATACTGCACGCATTTATGTTACGTAAACAAATCTCGCGTTTTATAGTTTTACTAAAAATTTTATAGTTCTATTAAAATAGTTCAAATAAACACTGTGTCATACGTATTTAGAATAGCGCTTATGAAGATGTTAGCGCGTTTTTTTATCATTCTATTTTATATCTAATGAAAAATAGAATAACAGAATGCGTTAATATCTTTATAAGCGCGTTCTATAAATATGGACCTGTGTATGTCGGTAAAATATTTATAAAAATTATTTGATTAAATAAAAAAGTTTCTCGCCATTTAAAAAAAATGTTCGATATTACAGATAATCCCAGAAAAAAATTAGATTGGAAAGCGGAGCAGAAGAAAGAAAAGCAATCGGAGCAAAAGAAGGAAAAGCCGCCATTTGTCGTAGGAATTGTTCGTCATCGCATTTATTCTCCTCCACTATCGTTCAGGAAGATAGTTGCGCGCACTACAAGAACAGTTTTACCTGCGCATATAAATTCCAATAGTAAAAAAGGTATCACAAAAGCCACGCAGAAGCGGTTGTTGGCTAAAGCGACAAAAGCTGAAATGAAACAATTGCCTTCAAAAACAACTTCAGCAACATCAAATGATCAAGTCAAATCAGATGTAAACAGGCGGACATCATTTGCGCCACTTAATCATAAGTTTAAGCCGCCCGCTGGATTGCCTGAAATTCCTTTATTTAAAGAAAACTTTGTGGTAGGGAGCCCCTTACAAATAAATATTTTCGAACACGATAAATCAACGGAGATTAAAATCGAAAAACCTGATTCATCTCAAGAACTTCCTGAGACTTCAAGCGTATCAGACAAGGTTGCAACAAATGGCGCTATAATAGAGAATTCTGCTGTACCAATAAATGAGAAGAAATATAGCGTCGAATATTTCAAACGTGTGTCTGATGAAGAAAAAAACAGACTTCAGAATCTTTGTGACGAATGGATGAAAATTCAGTCGCAACACGACATTCCAGAGGACATTCGTTATTTAATTAATCAAACAGTAGGACAAACAACTATGTTAATTAAAGAGAAGTTTAAACAATTCCATGTTTTAATATTGGACTGCGAGCGAAACGACGGTGACATTCTGATAACTTGTATGGACTTGCACGGATTTTGGGACTTGGTGTACATAGAAATAAAGGATTGCGATGCGCGATTTGAAAAATTGAAGACACTTCGTGCTAGAGGCTGGAAAGAGGATAAGTTATTTACTGCACAATCGACTACAGAAAAGACATTTACGAAAAAAAAGGTTGTATCGGCAAAGCGAAGCTCACTGCGAGCATCAATTTTACCTGATAAAAAGAAAAGAATGTCACAAATTCAAGATAATGACGAAAATTCACAGCAAGTAATAAATAATCAATGTGTTACGCCTTTCATAACTAACAAAGCTGTGAAAGTTTTCAGAAAAAGCACTAATAATGTAATGTGCAATAGATTTTTGGAAGCATCTAGGAAGGTTACACCGTACTTATATACATCGACACCTGTTGCTACTACATCAAACATTTTGAGTCGGTTTAGTACGTCATTTATAACAATGAAAGTAAACCAGCTGTACAACAAATCCATTCCAAATGACACGACGCTGCATATAACTCCTGAACGAACAGCAATTACTAGAGAAAATTCAATCGATAAATCGCTAAGAAACGACAGTTTAAGAATACAATTAACACACGAGAAATCGGTAGAGATCAGTCAAAATTCAGAAGCTTCGTCCAAGGAAACGCACAAATTTAAGCCAGTTTCAATCGAGAATGATAACAGCGATGAAAGATTGGATTTTGAAATTGAGAATTCCGTCCAAACAGTGATTGAAAAAACAATAAGAGATAAAAGTACTACTCTTATTGCATCGTCTTCATATAATACCGATTTAATTAAAACTCCGACAGAAAGCACAAGATCTTTTAAAAAATCCTTGTCAAATAAGAGTTTGAAAATAAAACCTGCGTTGAATAATTTGTCTACACCTCGCCACGGATCGTTAATTCACACCGTCTTAAATATCAGTTCTGAGATAACGTCAACTACAAATCCTATCAAAAAGCGCAATTCAAATATGAAAAGATCTTACAACAGCACTTATGGCAATCCTAAAGTTAGCGGAATTGATATGGTAAGTTTCAATTTAATGTATGACTTTTTCTTTCTCTTTTTTATATTATTTAATATAATTGTTTATTTTTAGAACCTCACATAAATAGGAAGAATGTTAATTAATTTTTATGAGATCTGCTGTTTGTGGTTCTGAAATATTCAAGACGTACCAAATCTGCATAAATAGGATGAGTTTGTTTATTTAAATCCTCTTTACTGACTAGTGTCTCAAGAGACAATGTAGTCAGAAATAGTGATTCACAAAAATATGCAAAAACCCAGAAAAAAATTATCAGATTGGAAAGCGGCAGAAGAAAAAAAAAGTAATCGAAAGAAGGAAAAGCCGTCATTGGGGCGGAAATTGTTCGGGCATTTATTCTCTTCCACCATCAAAGAGGAAGATAGTTGCCCGCAATACAAAAACAGTTTTACCTGCGCACATAAATTCCAATAATCGTACCGTATGTGTTCTACCGTCGAAAATTCTATGCGTACCCTGATGCCGTCAACCTGTTTATTAATAAAGGTTTATTCATAAACCGGTTGACGGTATCGGGGTACGCTTAATAGAATTCTCAACTACAGAACATATTCAGCGGATAGTCTCTTCTCTTTTGCAGCAATCTCCTTCAACTTCATCTTTCTCTGTTCTATTATTTTCTTTTTTTCATCCTTAGAAATTGATGGTCCAGGTTTTGTTTCATTTGATAAGTGACTGTCAGTCGCCGATTTAGATTTCTCTTTGCGATGCTTTTGTTCCTTAGCATAAAAATTATCATTAAGTTTTTCTTTTAATTGCAACATATTCTGTTCTTTTACTGTTAATTTTGATTGTGAAGTCTCATGTACTTTTGTTGTTTTATCTTTGCTATGCTCAGATCGTTTTGTTCTTGAAGATAAACACAATGGTTCTATTATTGAAATCTGTCTTTTGGTTATTGACTTTGCAAGTAATTTTTGTTTCACACTTTCTATTGTTTGCTTATCTGATTCTACATCTTTTTTCGTGCTAGCATCACTAGAAGGATCTTTGTTTACATCCATTGTTTCTTGTGTTGTCGAGAAATTAGTATAATTACTTTTTTTGTTTTTAGTTTTATCGTCGTGATTTTTGTCATTAATATTAACAAAAATCCGAGTATTTTCAACAATATCTTTCGTAATAAATTCATTAGGACTAGTCTCGTCGACATTTATTGGTTTCACTACTTTTGATAAGTTAATAGAATAATCATCCTTTCTGTTTTTAGTTTTAACGTCGTCGCTTTTATCATGAATAGTGAAATAAGTTTGTTTGCTTTCGTCTATAGCTTTCGTAACAGATTTATTAAAAAGACTGGCCTCGCCTACATCCATCGCGTCCTCATCATTCCAAATTCCTAAATCGATCTCATTCTTTATGATCCCATCACACATGACAGGCTTTATATCCTCGTTAAGTAACTGACTTCTAGATAATCGTTCAAACCATGGATTATCTTCATCTTCATCTTCATTGTCCGTTAAAATAATGACTTCATCGTTAACATTTAAAACGATTCTCTCGGTGACATCATTGATTTGTTTCTCCACTTTATTTTCAGTATCACATGTTTCTAATTGTTCGTACTTCATATTGAACTGGGAACATGGAAATATCTCTTCCTCAGAGTCACTTAAATCAATGATATCGAGTATTGAAAATCGTGTCTTTGGTTGTTTATTTTTTAATTTATTCGATGATTCATTATGCTCAACAGCTACTGCGTTTGCCTCTTCATTATTTGTTATTTGTAGTTCAGTTTCGTATTTAATGCTTTGGCCATCCGTATATACAAAATTTGAGTTCTCATAATTAACATCATCATCATTGTTATTCTCCATATTAGAAACATGCATTTTCTCACAATTCGATTTGCTAGTGTCATTTAAAAGTTTTGTAGATTTAAGATTAAAATTTTTAGTATTATTCTTTACTTCTTTTGCTAGTGATGCATGAATTATTTCGATATCATCATCTTCACTTATATCTATAGTATCATATTTAGTTTCTGAAGTATTAGTAATATTACTATTTTGTAGTCTCTGATTATCAGGAGATAAATTAGAATTAATTCCTTTTGAAGAAATAACATTTTATATGTTTTAATAATAAGTTAAAGTTAAAAATTAAATAATTTAAAATTAACTAGGTTCGGTTAAAAGTTATTAATTTTTTAACTTTATTATTTAACTTTTAACTTTTTAATTAGTTACTACTCAACCTTGTAATAATCATAGAGAACCTATTGGTACTTTAATATTTAAAAAATTTTTTAATTTTACTTAAGACAGAAAGACTAATATTGTTATGTATTTAATATTAAAGCTATTTTATTATATTAACATATTTCACTGTAAATGACAGGATGTCAAAGAATATATTTCGTTTGCCTCGCTTACTATGTTATGTAATGGGTTCTGTATAACTAAAAAAGTAATAATGATGTAAAAATATTAGAAGTATCGAGATTATTTCACGGAAGAATTCGTCGTGCAGAAGTAAAGGCAATCGTTTATTTAATTTTTTTTCCGTGTTTAGATACAGTTCACACAAATATATACAGACGTTACTGAGCACATTTACAACAGTTTGTATTGAAATGTGTGATCGCGCGCTGCGACCAATATACAATAAGCGAACACGTAACTTATCGATCCGTCGCGTTCAAGCGAGGAATTGGCCGCGTTGCACAATAATATTGTATACAAATAAATTAGAGACCTAAATTAATTTATATAAATAAATCACTTAGGTACACGAATGTCACGATAGCTAGCGTATTAATTCGCCGTTTCCGCCTCGCAAAACGACGGTAATACTAGTCCGGCAATAAAATATATATTATATATCGTGTGGTCCTGATCGTTCTCAGATCGTGACGTTGAATCAAAATAGTTCGACGACCGAGCACGCGAGCGCCGTATAAATATCAAGAAATGATTATAATCTATGAATAAATATCACGTTAAATATGTGCAATATCTGCAAAATATCGTCTTTGTTTTTCCTTGCGACCGCGCGAGTGTGATATACGAACACTGGGGGAAATTGTACGTAAGTATTAGTATAATGATACAATGTGCCGAACACTTCGGCAGTGCGGCAAATTACGGTGCACACTCGATCTTTCTGGCACTTAGACTAAATCGTGTGGCTCGCGACTCGTTTACGGTTCCACTCTATTGAAGCGCGCGTCGCGATGGTCGCATAATTAATTAATTAGATACGCAATGAAAAATTATTCATAATAGCAATTGTCTGGAGAGCAGTTCTTTTTTAAACTTTTCATATAGACTGTAGCTTAAATGTAGGTACTTGGAGAATTCTCGTGTGCCAGTGCGATAGAGAAGAGATTCGTCACAGCAGCAATTGAATTTCCCGTTACTTCCCTTTGATTCAAGAATAACGAAGAACGGGAAATATTCAATTTTACCGTGCTACGAAATATGATGGAATATAATGGAAGACTTGGATGTCTTCGTGAGGCGCAATTCCGTCAACATTCATTATTTCATGGTATCTAGCACACTTAGCTCGAGTGAATAAATCTGTTTTTTATAGCTGAACTAGTATACACTATCTGTAGTTGAATGAAATATGTATATCGTATATGTTTGAAATTTAGTGCAAGTTCTAATGCAACCTAGTGCAGCGATAAAAAGCAAATCTATTATTGTATTGTTTCAAGCCTGTCTGATAAAGTTTCCAAGTAAGCGTACTTGCAGGAAACTCACACACATACGTACACATCGATAAAAAATAATGTAAAAGTACAGATAAACGTGTACGTATTATATGCATATACGTACACAAGGGATACCGAAGAAACGTGCCGTTGCGATCATTTTTCAGCCAGCTGATGTCATGTTAAAGCTTCCGAGGTCATTCATTCGTCCACAGAGATTGATTCATAAGCGAAAATATTCTTTAACAATACCCACGATACGATTCTTTCGTGCTAGCTTACATACAGGAATTTACGATCTAAATTGTAATTGAAGGATTTTCTACAAAAACCAAACAAGCCTACTTTCTTTTTTTAAATCTAGATAATTGCACCCCCCAAATCATTTTCTATTAATACAGCGTTACATTGTAAAAAATTTTGTTCAAGCAAGAATCAAACGAAAAATAAAAAAATATTAGACAGAAATCGATTAGTAAATATAAAATTTTTGCAAGAACCAAAGAAGTCCAGAAAGTTTTCTTTTCTTTCTTAATTATTTCTTCCTTAAATATTAATTAAAGCCTAAAACTTCGTTCTTATATCTATTATATTATTTTCGTTCTTATACAATATGTCCGGAGAAAAATTACAATATTTATACAATAAACGATTTAAAGAGTTTTGTTTCTTAACGTTTAATTTTGAACTCGTTTGGTTTTTGTAAAAAACCCTTCAATTCTTGAAAGTGGGATACCGTTCGCTCAATGATAGCAATAAAAAATTATATTGGCGAACCGTTTGTGTAAGATATTGTCACGTAGTATACGTATTGAACTGAAAGATTTTCATTATTAGTTCGTTTTTTTTATTATAATCTTGATCTGTGATCATAATTATATACTCTTTATATATCTTATTTATTTCCATCAGATATATGTATATATCGGTCGGTAGCTCGATGTGTTCATAAAATTTGGTCAGACTCTTTTTATGCTTCTTAACATCACGATATGCTGCCTAGTATTTGTACGACGTATAATTACTTTGTAATTGAGAATAACTCTGAGATAACTGACATCAACGTTTACTCATCCATTAGGACTTTAGGAATAATCGTATCGTAAAGTGCCCGAAACTGTATTCTCGTAGTCCATTGTCCGGCCAACGTATTGTCTATTACTGTTATTAACAAGTTTGTGTGATCATTTCGGTTTACTGTCACGATAGCGATTATCCGGAAATTATCGGAATCGCATCGATTCTCTTATCAAATTAATTGTAAATTCGATTAGATCACCTCGATAACATTCTTACGTCAAAACATGAAATATCAGAAGCTCAGGATCTTAGATTTAGCGATATATTCTTAGCTTGTTGATATAATTATCTCTTTGAACTGTAAATACAATGTCTGATACGGCGAGCCACATTCAAAATATGCGAAGTCGCGCTGATTGACATCTCTGACAAGCGTGAGACATGATGATCCCTGTGATTTTCTCTGGTCATAAGCTGTTCTCATTGTGCTAAACTGAATCAGCGTTGATAATCCATGAGATGTAACAAAAAAGGTAAAAGATAAAGTCCAAAACCACAAGGATGTACATTCTTTCCAAGGATACTACATCGGAGCACCATCATGCGTGTAGCATGGGGTCACTCTCGAGCGAAGAACGTCCACTCAACAAGCCTTCAATGTTTCAGTGAGAAGCTAAGCTAAGTAAGTCCTGTGAGTAGACTTCGAGACTCCCGCCGGTCCGTCTCCCTTGGTGGAGCACGATGACCATGACTCTTCGGCCAGGCTGCCGTATCTTTGGACACCCGGGAAAGGATGTCCGGAACTCTGCGGCGAGTAGTAGCCGCCCTGCAGCTGCTGATAATAATTGCCGCCGGACGGCTGCTGGTACTGTTGGTACTGATCACCCGTCGTCAGGACGTTGCTGTAGCCCGAGTACGAGCCGTATTGCGATGAGGAGTACGAGGAGGAGGAGTAACCGCGTTCGCTCAGGCTGCGGTAAGGCCCCGAATGGTGGGGCCTACCCTCCTGTCAGACCGGAGTGCTAACCGCGGCCGAGCTTATGTACTCGATGTCGCCGATGCTTTTCACCCGCCGATGCCGTTTACCGCTTCCGGTCGACATCGGTCGCGGCGGAAGCTGCGGTGGCGGCGGCGAGTTGCTGCGGACGCTGCTGCTCATGTACTGGCATTGACTGGCGAGGCTCCCGGTGTCCGAGGACGATGATGGTGACGCCTTCTCGCTTCTAGGCCGGAGACCGAACGCCCTGCTCAGGGATCCCTGCGAAAAGATGCGTCACGATTAACAGGACTGTGACTTGTTTCTACTTAGACGGTGGATCTCGACTTTCCGGAGAGGTCGAAGCTACGAGCAAACGAGCGGCCGGGAGATGCCCGAGTATCAATAGAATCGATTCACATAATATGAAAGAATGAAAGACATTCTAAAGAAAGTTTCTGAAAAACGTCCGAAAAATTGGGATCTCTCGTAAAAGTTTCTTACAAGTAATTTAAATTTTTACGTTGCTGGAGAAGTTACTTGAGAATTGAGTGAGGTGAAACTACGGAGTGTAGAAATTTAGATAGCAGCTTGAGCTGTGAAGAGAGAAGCCAATTGGCGCTCTCTTCTGGATGTGAGAACGAATATTAAGAGTTCGGTCCGAGTACTATTCAATTCATTTAATGACAAAATCATTTGCTGTTACGTTTATTTTGTTGCGTGAAAGTAAAACATCGCTATCTAAATTTCTTTATAACACTCGCTTTATCATCTAGAGTGAGAGGATGAACGTGATATGAGACATAGATTCAGGATTCGCTGGGTAGCAGAGTGATTCTTGCAGTATGATTAAAAGCAGTAGACGTAGAGAGGATGCACGTGCTGCGACGGAGAGGAGGGCCCGCCGTTTTCGTTGTTTCGTTATACTCTGCAACGGCGGGCCCGGCCTGATCGTCACTCATAATAATTCAAATGGTGCGTTGTGTCACAGCAGGATAAGTGGGAATGTGTTTGGGGGACATTAAAACGGACATAAGTAACGTATTTGAATGTAATGGCGCATACCTGTGAGCTCCTCCACGACAACTAGCAAAAGGACGAAATAAGGTCGATTAAGAATCCACACGTTGAATTTCCACATTGATAATCGTCAGTTTATATTTACATAATCGATTACGACGGGCGACCGCGGCTCGCCGCGGCGCCCATTTTGCAGTCATAAATAATGGCCCGCTATAAATACGTCTGCTACGTAAATTCGAGCTGCATAATGCATAATTTTAATCGCTACTTCGCTATAAAGGTGTACCTGAAGACACGGGACACTCTGCTTACATACATGAGGAGGACACGTGTTTGGCTAACGGTATTATGCTCGTTATATACAGTGTTTACAGTATGGCATAACGCGTACGTCGGTGTACGGTTTTGGCGCTGAGAATAGGGTACAATCGCGGGATTAGGGGGATGCGCAATTTCACGCGGCGGCTGCGTTGAATAAGTACTTGATGATCTCCTGAATATTTTATTAATTCCTTCTTTGATACCTTCAATTTACTTATTACCCCACGGCATGTGGAAGAATAACTGTGACCTAATTTCTACAGCAGCGATAAATAAATTACGATTTAATTGTGAAAATAATTATTAATCAGAAAAATCTGCTATTAGGAAAACTTTGTAAAAAGTATGAAATGTTTCAGGTAATGAAATAAAATATACAAGTATTTCTGTAATATTTTCCGTTTCTCGATATATGAATAAACTTGGATTTTAAATATTTATTTTTACAACGAGTAAAAGCGAATAAACTCTTCTCCGCGCAAGTATATATCCTTTTCTCAGCGTGGCAGATTGTCTGGCAATCTGATTGGATTATAAAGACGGAAACAAGGTATACGAATAGATGATTACAAGGAGGAGGTGTTTCCACGATCTGCTCCGTTTTCTATAATTATGGATAATACGGCTGCAAGGCTTAGGCTCGTACTCCATCAGTCTTTTTCTCTATTACCTTGCGAACGGTTTTCTGACGCTGATTCAATGGATCGATAGTCGCGCGTTCAGGTGTCTCGCGCTCGACAGGCCGGGCACAAAGATAATTGCTCGATTATTTCAAAGTCTGTTGTACAATCAGCCCTTTTGTTCGATTACTCCTTTGCTCGCATTTTCAGAGTCTGTGCGATCGAGGTCGAGATCCATAGGAATCGTCTGGACCTCGGCGAAGCGTTACCTCGGACATAGTCGATCAATTAATCGCGTTAATTGGAAATTTTTCGTTTCTCTGCCGCTTCGCCGAGATTGAGGATTTTCTTTTTCGAACGAGAAAGCGTTGTTCGCAGAGAGAAAACGCCTCGTCGTTCCACGTCGATGCCGATACATTTGTCATATACTGATGGTCTCTTATTTTACTTTCCTAGGAAAGGATATAGGCATATGAGTTTGCGACCGATCGAGACGTTAATATCTGATTGTCGCGATTAGATACACGTGTACGAAATTAATAATAATAATAAATCATTTTGGAGTTCGATCGTAGCGCATCATAATCAATTATTCTAAGAAATTACAAAAATTCATGATTGTAAGAACTGCTAAAAATTGCTCACGATTAATTGCTTACTCATGTGCCCTCGCAAAGACGTTTTTACAAAATCTCCTGCAAATTCAAGAGAAAAATTAGTTAAAAATAAATATTATTTAAAAATTAATATTAAAACATTATCCAGGTGTTGATAGTTATATGGAAATTAATCTCCATAGATTGCCGATTATCGGAGACTTTGCAAAAACGCGCTGCAGTTGATCGATTCGCAACGAATCGATAGATTCCGATATATAGAACAAAGAACTTTAACGAAAGAAACAATGGATATATATGTAATAAATACCGAACCTTTTTCAAGTAAAGAAGACTGCAGGTCTGCGACGATCCACAGGATGCAGGGACAATGATTAACGTTAGGTCGAGCTCATAGCTCACAGCGTGAAATTTTGTTATTGACTCTCGTCGCGTGAAACTTTGCGCGAACTATTCGGACGACTAAAATTTTCTTTCATACGGCGGACTGTATAATTATGAATCCTTCATATAGCAAATTAAAATTGTTAATTTTTACAAACGGTGTACATTGTAATATATTTTATTTTATAAAATGTATTTAAAAAATAATAGTGATTAATGATAAAAGAATATATTTTTACTTGGTATGTTAAAATAATAATGTTACATTATAATTTTAATTGATTATATGCACATTGTTCGTTTTCTAGTAAAGTTGAAGAACTCTAAGGCAATTTTAAATGCACTTTCGTGGAATTTTGTAACGAAATGATTATTTCATCGACGAGAATCAATAACGATTATTAGGGGGAAATATTTCGCTGCAGAATGTTATGCGAGCGTTCTTAACTAAGCGATGCCATGCAGTCGTGCCAATAATTAATAAAAATAAAGAACTAATAGTCGCACATGAGATGCATGAAAGTGAGCGTGGAAACGGGAGTAAATGACTGCATAAATTGCGATTGTGTTTGAAATGGAATAATAAACCAATCCTGAGTTTCTGCATTTTTCATCGTGTTTGTCTGTGCTATTTAACAGATTATCGATATGATCTATATTGATTATAATTTACCTAATTATTTTTTAATATGTGAAGGAAAGAGTATCACAGAAAATAATAATGGATATTTTTTTTATTATAATGTAGCTTGGCATGAGAATAGATGAATATTAAGTAATTTATCATAACGCGCAAATAAAGGATTTTGATTTTATACCGTTCCCAAGTTTTCTTTTAAAGAATGAGAGGAAGAAGAAATCTATTCATTTATATAATATTAATGAGATAAATATATATATATATATATATTAAGAATATCACATAAATATCATTTCTCTAAATATCAAATTTTCCACGATGCAATGTTCATGATAAAAACAAGCATAGGCTTAAAGAAGCAACTCGCCAAGAGATAAATCTTTAAAAGACATATCTCGCACTATCCTTATCTCTTTCCAGTTCAAATTGAAAAGATTAAATTATAAGAATCGGTTATGATTAATTAAATTATAATACAACGCAATCATAAAAAAATATAAGCAATTTATGTATTCTTATGAAAGGAAAGACTTGTCGAACTCATTATCAGAAGTTTAAATAAACCCTTATAGAAAAGTACTATTGGACTCGTGAAGAAACGATTGGAAATAACGATTGGAAAACCATTCAATCCATTGTATATACTTTTCGTTCCAATAGGTTTTTCACTAATCCAACAGTATTTTTCCAAGGGACAGAAGCTATATTTAAGAATGGTTACCTCGGCAACGATTAGACCGAATTAACACCCCTCGTTCGAAAGAGTTAAGGAAAGTGTAGAGGCGAGGCGGGGAGCGGCATCGAGTTCCTGGCGCGCTTGTAAGCGGACCAGATCCTCGTTGAATCTAAACGGTACGTTACCCTGAGACTGGATCTGCGTCTGTCGACGGTGCCGGTGTGGTTCGCCGTCATGTGGAGGGCCGACAGCGAGCTCTGATGATGCTGTAGATGCAGCGCTCTGCTTCCACGACCGAGACTACCGCCCGCGCTCGCGGCGCTGATCGGACGGCCACCCCCGCCGGCGCTGTTCCTCGGGACCACCTCCAGCTGACT
>QKQZ01051461.1:0-38525 GCA_003595255.1 Solenopsis fugax
ATAACATATTAAAAGCTCGTCAAGATCGGAGGTGGACACCTCGGATCGGTTCCTTGTTAGTTGATTTTAAATAAATACATTTTTAACTAATTATTTTTAAAATACAAACTGTAACTTACTAGTTTTTTTCTTAAATTGATAATTTATTTATTTATTATAAAAGGAAAAAAAATTGCAAGAGAAAAATACATTTCCATATAAAATATTTTTTGTTATTTTATATAAACTTAACTTTACAAATAAAATATTAAAATTATTTGACGATTTATATTATAATTGTTTTGTTATTTACAGCAATCTAATTTTAAAATGTTTATGACGTTCTAATTTAATATAAATCTTTTCAAAGTTAACTTTTAACTGAATTAGTTTTTTATTCATTCACTTTTAACATACCTAAATTAATTTTATAAACTATTATTTTTAACTTAATTTAGTTTAAAAATATATTAATTTATCTAATTCTGATAAATACTATTTAATAAATTTATTATTGATATTTTTTTTTTAATTTAATCACATTTGTTATTAATGTGTCAGGTGAAAGCAGCGTTTACGCGGGCCTATCAAAAGAATCCTCCTATACTGCCATATGCAATTAACAGCACTGCTACAGCAAAGAAAAAATCTACACAGAACAACGATTTTATGGAAGAAGAAGAAGAAGAAGAGGAAGAAACTGATGACATTAATTCCGATAAGATGATCAAGGCAAAGAAACCTAGTATTAACAAAGCAACTGCTAGCACTAGTAAAGCTGCATCGACGAAAAAAGGTGGCGAACCTGTCAAAAAACGCGGAAGAGGACGCGGTAAAACAAAATAGGAGATAAAATATTACAATATTAAAAGATGGAATGCACATTTTATTTAAAAAGAAACAAAATTCGTTACAAACATTTGTTCATTATTTGAATTGGTCAGAACGTTTATTTGATCATGGAATGATTTTATACATTAGATGTATTGCACTACAAAACGCAATATTTTGTGTGATGTTCATCTCAAAATATATTTCCTATTTTTACTTATTAGTGGAGAATCTTATTCCAAAAGTTTATCAATAGCTCTAGCTCACAAGCTCTCCTCTTGTTTGTACACATTCTAAAATAATAAAAAAGTAATTAGAATGATATATCTCAGTTGGAAGACTATAAAAATATTTGATATAAAAAAATATATATATACATAAAAAAATATATACATAATATAAAAATATATATATATAAAATAAAAAAATATATAAAAAATAAAAAATATATACATAATATATAAAATATGAACAATAAAGCTTCATGAAATATTTTATATCTATACTTGATACGTACGTTTCTTAGAGGGCTTCCATCCAATGTATTCATTAGTTTTCTTGTTTTCTTCAGTCAGCCAATCGGTTAAAGGCTTGAAATATTCCAAAAGTCCACTCGCATCCATTTGTCTCTGACCTGAGATCTTTTCCATCGCATCTGGCCATGGTTTCGAAGAACCCAACTCCAGCATAGATCTAATAAAAATGCAATCAGTGTCTTTACCTGAATTATATTCTTATAATGTTGCCATATATCAAACTTACTTTAACAGATTTCCGGCATCCTTGTTATCGTAAATATCACATTGACTCAACAGCTTGGCATCTGGATTATTCGGATCGTATTGCTTCGCCTCGGTACACAATGCCTTGTGGAACTGGAATTGTATCACGAAGCTCACATAGTATCTTATATACTCAACGTCCGCGATTATGTGATATTTCGCGCCAGGATCGAAGTCCTCTTCCGTCCTATCCACAGGAGGTTCGATGCCTTGGTACTCCTCGGCGAGTGACCACCTTAAAGTAAACAAAAATTTTTTCTTAAAAAAATCTTTTAATTTAATTTCTTGATAAATTTGATTTATCGAATCGAGAAAGAATAGAAAGTAAGGAAAAGAAAATAGTATGAAGGAATAAATTTGTGTTCATTCAAAACACTGACCAGTTACAGTTGTAATTATCAGGTGTGACTTTTCCCTGGAATACGTTCCAACGCCATCGGTCCATCATATAAGCGAATGGCAGAAAGACGATCTTTTCAAGACTCTTTACGTAAAGATGATTGAGAAGTGCCTCCCGATCGGTCGAGTCATCCTTCAGTAGACCGATCTTCTTGAGATGACTAGGGGTGGACACGCTGAGAGAAATAACGTCACCGACCGCCTCGTGAAAACCTGGATTCGCGCCTTCCTTGAAAACTGCAGGTTGGTTCTTGTACTGCAGATAATACTCGATGTGACCCATCTCGTGATGTGCCGTCAACAAGTCCTCCATGTTAACGCGCGAACATTGTTTAATCCTGAAATCGTCGCCATCATAAAAATCCCACGCGCTCGCGTGGCAGATCATGTCTACGCCTTCCTGTTTTGTCAGAATCGATCTTTCCCAGAATGTATCCGGCATAGGAGACAAGTTGATCGAGGTGAAGAAGTTCTCGGCGAGGCGGAACATGCTCGTCGCATTGTAACCTGCTCAAAAAGTTGCAAGGTATTACAAGAGGTGTACAGCAGAGAAAATCAGCTGGAAACAAAGCGATTTAGTATCTAAGTTTTAAATGTAAACTTGCCTTGTTCGACCATAGCGGCGGTGACGTCCGGCAATTGTTTGCCTGGGAACGGTACGGTGAAATCTGCGACATTCGCCCAAGTCTGCGCCCAGGGGTTACCCAATAGATGGGCTGGGATCGGGCCGTCCTTGGAAACAATGTCTTCACCGTATTTCTTTCTGAGCTCGCGCCGTACAAAGGCATGCAATTGTAAATATAGTGGCTTTAATTGTTGCCACTGACTCTCTGAAAAAAATTTCTGTATGTTAGAGATTTTGCCATTTGATTTTTCTATCAATACTTCATCATATACGAATAATGTTGCGGATAATCTCACCAAGTTGCTCAGTGAAATCGTCGGCCTCATAGTCCTTCATCCAATACGCTGCGTAATCGGAGAAGTTATTGAGTCTCGCCGCGGTATTGGCTAGTTCAACGTACTTAGGGTACAAAGACTTAACTTTTTCGCCTGATGCTTTCCTCCACTCCACCCAGATATGCTTCAACTCCTCAGGGTCACGACTAGTCATCAACGCCTCAGTGATCTCTGGCTCGAGCGCGAGATCGCACTTATTCTTGTTTTTATAATCGCAAATTTTTGCGGTACTGTAGATATTTTCCATCTTACTGATCGTCGTTTCGAACTCCTCGTAGCTCTAGAATCATATGTCATTCAGTAGCAGGGTTAGGTAGTGATAGTTAATTTTAAATGATTTAATGTTAGAGTAGAAGTTAAAATAGAAGTTTTTCAGTTTGTCGAAATTTATTTCTTTTCGCTAATTTTTCACGGGAAATTTAAGATAAATAAAATGATTAATGTAAATCTCTTTGTATATTCTTACGTCTTCAGGAAGAGCGGCAGTACCAAGTACACCGAGCTTCTTGAATTGCCTCTTGAGAGACTCATCCCCCAAATCTCTCCAAGGGAAAGCGTTCACTTCTTGAGCAACCTGCTTGGAGATGCGCGCCGCGTCTGCAGACACCTTCAGCTTTTCTGCCAAATTTTCATCCGACAGATTCGACGCGTACTTCCATCCGGCGATACTCTGTTTGTTATTCCATTCTGCAATAAGTCCATCAACACGTTTCAGGAATTCTTGAGCATTTTTCAGATTGTCGGCAGTCTGCTGATTTGTGCTGAGGCCTGCTGCATCCTCCGTCGGCTTAGTTGCCGCCAAAGTTATAACTGCTGCTGTCAAAATTCTAATACAATTTTATTAATAATCTTATTAATAATTATTTTATAAAAATGGAGAAATGCTAATTATTACATTTTTAAATCGTGAATAAGTAACCCTTAGAGGGATACTCTTTTTCTATTGTACAGATTTTTATTAACATTTGTATTTATATTTTATTTTTCGGTCGTTGATTACAAATCTAAAGTTGAATTTTAGAAATTTAAGATGGAGAATTCAATATGATTAACAATTCTTTTATAGTAATTATTTTTACTAAATTTGTATATTTTTGAAGTTTTTTTTTATCGTTTATCATTATGAATCTGAGATTGAACTTGAAAAATTTTAAATAATATATTGATCTAATATATCACTTAAATAAATTGTTAAAGAATTAATAATTTTAATTCAAATGTTTCTTTTCTCCTAAGTATTGTATTTTGATTTTTTGTTTTTTATGTTCTATACGAATATATGTCTTAAAGTATTACAAATTTTGAATTATTTATTAAATAAAATTTTCCTAAATAATCCAAAATTTGTTTAATACTTTAAGACATATATATCTTCGAACACGACATTGTTCAGCGGAATACAATACGATGCTAAATAACATCGCGAGGTCGAACAATAATTTGAAAGTCTCGTCGAGGCCCGAAGTATACTCGTCCGGCGTATTAACTCGTTAGATCATAAACGTCGTCATGCATCCGGATATATTTGACGTGTGAATGCCGGCCACGACATTCTGGGCATGTAACGATTATGTCGGAAGTGATCAGATGATCGTTGATCACACGTCGCGAAATGATTAAACGGCGTTAAATAAATATTCTACGCGAAAAAGAAAAATAACAAAAATTATTCTATGTTATAGATAAATTATTTTTTATTATAATCAACACATAGTTAAGCAGAAGAAAGTATAGTGATATTACACGGTTTATCTTTTTATTATAATATTACTGATTTTTTTAAATTATTAATTGTGTTTGTCAATTATAAAATTATTAAATGCTTGTTAGCATTATTTATTATTAAATTGACTTTCAATTTAATAACGTGATATTACATTTCTTGTTCAATTTAGAACTGTGTTTTAAGACCGAAAATTTATTCAGTGCGCAATGGAAAAGTATAAAATTATACAAAATAAATATCAGCACTAAGATCCATAAAATTTTATCAATCTATTGTTCTGATATCACAAATCATATCCAAGTAGAACAAGTTATAATAACATAATAGTGAATTATCGAAATATGACTTTTAATAATCATTTTGAAATCATTTTAATGTCATGATGACTTTTTGTTTTCAAATTTACTATATGTGATAGATTTTAGAAACATTTCATATATTTTGCAGAATCCTTTCAGAATTGTTGTACATAAAATTGTGAAAAGACTGAAACTTTTCTGAAAATTTTCTACAACAATCTGCTATATGGATTTTGCATTTTGTCGCGACATCAATTCCAGAGTTATCAAATCATTGAGTTTACTCTCGTGAAGAGTACACGTTATGTTAATGAATTAACGGGATACTTACAGGCGCAGCATGTCGATTCGTCGATGGTTTACGGAACAATTCGATCTCTTGTGATTTTAGTGAAGGGTTTCACGGACGTTCTCCGCAGCTACGATTCGTAACCGCGTCTCCCAATCCTCGACTGACCTCCGCAAGCGAGACACGTTATCTTTTATGTAACTTCCCCACTGCGCGGATAACATTTGATCTCGCGCTCCTGTGTTCTCCAATAAATTTGGATCCTGTCGCTCGGATCCTCGGCTCGTCCCTTTTTTGACTATCTAGATAGTCAAAGGCTTGTCCTGTCGTCTGTTTGTCGTTTTCAATCCAATCGGTTGTGTTTCACAATTTTCATGCTCTTCAGTCGATTGTTTTGAACAAAGATGAGAATGTCCATGGTGTAATGTCTATCTTTTTTATCACTATGAATGCCAGTCATGCCAGTGTTTTATCAAGTAGATAACTTTTGGCCATGTTCCGACTAAAACTCCAATAATTCTACAATATAACGTGAACTATAGATTTTCACTGGCAGAGTATATATGTATATATATATATATATATATCGGAACACGGTCTTCATTATTATTCCAAATATATATTTTCATGCAAAAAGATGCCTTAAAAAATCTCTCTCTAAGTTTCGTTTTGTCGTGTCCAATTTTCTCCGCGTTCATAACCATATTATAAACACTTCCTCATTTGAAAATTAATCAAAGCAAGACATTTTGCTTGCCATAATAAACCCTTGGACTTAGTACATATTATATTTGCTTCGCGCAAGATTGCCTTGCTTTAAATCATTGTCAATGTCGTTAAATATTATATACTCGTAGTATATATTATAATTTGAGATGTACAAAATGAGTTTTGAATAAATAAGTTCTAATCGACGCAATGCATTTCGGCAACAAAAAGTGGGCAAGCCTTGAGGAAACCGTATTGTGATGGAGCCGACCACTTTTGTATTATTTATTGTGATGAAACTAACGTTTAACTTAGCATTAATAATGTCCAATATAAAAGCGTGTGTATATCTTTATCTGACCAGTTTCACATTCTGGACTCGTGGGAACGAGCGTCCTCGCCGTTGTCCTCCAATTCTTTTCGCTTCACTGGCAACTCTCCGAGCCGAGGTCACGTCCTGGACTCGATACCGATCCAAGGGCTAACCATTACGATTTCGGAATAAAAGATTGTTCATTATACGAAATTTCGGAAGTATTTATGTAGTGTGCTTTAAACTGAATCCTCTGCTCAGCTCTGAATCTAAAAGACAAACACAGAAATTTTTAATAATTACATTAAAAAATTTTTCTCTTAACATGTATCTTATCTAGAGATTTAAATCCTTCAATAAAATTAATATGCCATTAATCTTAAAATTTAGCTTCTCTAAAATGATTTCTGAGAATGTTATTTACTTGACTATCTTTAACTGAAATTATATTCTTTAAAATATTTAAAATATAAGACAAAATAAATTTATGAAAGAAATAGATAACAGAAAGTTTTTAATTTTTCATTACTAAATGATAAAGTCATAGAATGTTACACAAAGAAGAAATAATATTTACAGATAAGTTTGTTTAAATGGAAAAATACTGACATTAACGGAAAGATACCTTTTTTTGATAGTAATTTAAAACATCTGGTTTGGAATGCGCATCCACGTCGTCGGTTATCGATGCATTTTTAATGAAAAAAAAAAAAAAAACTTAATTGAAGCACTGGGTTCTATAACACAACAGAAGAGTACAATATTGGTGACGTCGGGGACATCCAATGTCAAGAATGTCGTAAAATAAATTAACTGTAGATTTCGGGTTGAATGTTTGTTCAGGTTGCAAGCGTAAATATTCTCTCTTCGTCGGGGCGTAGATAAGATCGTGGAAAATTTTCATCCGCCACCTATAAAAATGCGAGACACTGAAAAAACGAGCCATCTAAGGAGAATATTTCGTTAGTTGATCTTGACCAGTAAAATTCTAAGAGAATTATGGAAAATCAGTACACTTATCGTACACGCTTCCACTTTTATACAATTCATGTAAATGAAGCTCATACATTATCAAAGCTTTTCGTATCAATATAACAAAGTTAAAAAATAAATTTGTTTGATAAAACAATAATTTACTTATTTAATTTACAAATATATTTTTTTGTTATTTTTCTCTTTTTCTTCTCACTAAATTATATATATGCCTTTATATTTTTTTATTTTATAATTTTTAATTGAAAAGTTTCCTACAAAAACTGAGAAAAATAAAAAAAAATTCAAAATTAGAAAAATAAACATGTATATAATATTTATATAGATAGTAACTATAAATTTTCTAAACCAAACAAATTTATTTTATTTTTTTTAATAGATTTATTAATTTACTTAAAATATTAATAAAAATTTAAAACTTTATTCATGTGTTTATTGTACGTACAGAGAATTATTAAATTTATACAAAAATAAATAATATAAAAAGATGTTTTTATTAAGACTAATTTGAAAAATTTTGTAAATAAAAAGGAAAAAAATTATTATTTTATATTTTAAATAATATTTTATTTATCTTTATCATTATATAAAAAGTAAATGTAAAATATTGTATTATGGAATAAATTGGTAGTAAATATAAAATTGCAAAAACTAAACAACCCCAGAGGTATTTTTTTTCTTTTAAATGTGCTCTCAAAATACTAATTAAAACTTACAATGTTATTCTTATATATCCGGAGAAAAATTACTTGATCATACAATGAATGGTTTAAAATTAAGAATTATTTGTTTCCTTAAACAATAAAAATTTTTGTTTGATTTTTTGGTTTAATTTTTGTAGGAACTCTTCAATTATTATTAAAATTACAGAAATATTTTGATAATTATAATCCCACAATTTAAATTCAGTGATAAGATAATTTTGTTTTATTTCATTGTAGAATGTTTCCGATGTTTTTGTCCTCTTCTTCACTGAACTGTTACGCAAAATTTGTTTTACGCCAAGTAAATAACAAGACCGTACTAGATTTCACGAGAATTCAAGATATAAAATTTGTAGGACATAGCATGAGATTTTCTCCAACGGTTCAATGATCCATTCAATAAGCTAATGAATCAATCTAATTTGAAAGAGAAATCAAGATACCTTGAAACGAGATAAGACTTACGATATATTTTAAATGCACTAAATAGTTCTTTACTTTTATGGCAAGAAACAGAATATTCAATAAGAATCCATTCTCGAAAATAATTTAGATTTATTCTTTGAAATTTAAATAAAGTTTTGTTGACATTATTAAGAGAATAAATTAATGGCTTTATTTTAAATAGATACTATCTTATATCGGTCTATGAATGAAATTTTAGATTAAAATTGGTATTAATATTAGTATTAAACATTGAAACAATAACTGCATTACTGACAATCTATTCTAGTAAGGAAAGAAATGAATGTTCCTTACCGAATTAGAAATACGAACTATTCTTTCACGATTTTTTTCTCAAAATTTTACAGGTTTATCTAATAAGTTTTCACGAGTTTCACGAGTAGTTTTCTTTTAAGCGAATTAAATTAAACGGCGACTAAATGAACCGTTGAGATTTATTCTTAACTCTATTTGCTTCTATTTTACTTTTCTCGTCATAACAATAAATTATTATGTGCCAGGAACATTATAGCACATTAACATTTCATTATATGCATGAATAAATTAAATTGCCAATTGGCAATTTGTCCAAATACTTGAGGGCACAGTCACGGCCACGTAGGTGGTGAGATGACTATGATGTTCAAACGCTTTATCAATTACGGAAAAAAATACGGCAAAAACCAAAGAAAATCTAAAAGTTTGCAACGTGAACAAGTAGCGGCAAACGTTTCCATTTCCTTCATAACGGATCTTTTGAGTATTAAGTACTTAATCTTTCCGAGGAGTACATCGTCCCGCGTTAATACCCTGATTTGGCCATGAGTGGGTATTTTCAGGAGCGCCGCGAGGCGGGGATTTCCAACGTATGCCAAAAGCATCCTCGGCAACGAGAATGACCACGAGAAACCAAAGCCAAAGAAGAAGAAAACGATGAGCTAAAAAGAAAATGACAAAGATTACGTGCACTGTACTATTCGTATACATGCAATGAATTTTAATCATTTAACTCTGAAATACTTTTTCTAAGAGTAACAAGAATAAATTGCTGATAAATTAATTAAAAGATCTATGAGACTCATAAAATCTATTTTATATGCAATACATTGTAATTGAAGTGGACCTTTTACTTTTATAACGTTCTATTTATAAATCCTTCAATTATGTCATTTTTAATATATGATAATTTTAGTTTTTTAAAGAATCTTTTTTTTAGTTAGACAATTTGAAATATCTGAATCCAAGATATTCATGAGAATTTGATTACAATGGAAGAATTTTTGTATTATGTTTTAAATTCTTTTAAAAAATTGAACTTCACAACTATGTAAATATGTTTACTTCCAACGATATATTTAATTAAAGATATTCTGTTTCAAGATTTAAAATAGACTATCTCTTGATGTGAGCTGCGGTAGATGAAGAGCAGATAACTGCAGCGATGGTGTCGGCAACCCGCGTTAATGTCCAGATTAGGAGATGCCGGCCGTTCCGCGGGGATTTCCAAGAGAACACGAACAAGAAGAATATGAAGATAAAGGAAGAAAGAGGAAGAGGAAGGGAGAGGAGGACGACAATGACGGCGATGATGAGGAGCGATGCGTCGCGGCGCGCGAACGGCGTCGCCGCCGTTCTCATCCAAAGGCGTTTCTCGAACCGAGCGACGTCGTAGCCGTCCGGGCTTCCTGGTCCGCGTACCACCACCCGCGTGCCCATCGGCGTGAGGCGTGGGCAGCATCGCTGGCCAGCCCTCGAGACGTCTCGCGTGCCCATCTTCGGTAGCGTCGCGTATCGTGCCGCGGACGTTATATCTGGCGTCGCGACGCCCTCGGGCCTCAGCCGCTCCTCAGCCGCCCGTCGATTCACAACTCACCCTCACGGTTAGTAATAGATCCGCGAGATATTCCTCTCTGTGCTTTCTCGGTTCCTCGGAAGTTTACGCGCGATTGCAGTAGTCAGAAGTGTCGGCAATAGAATCTAAAAAAGAAAAACAAAAACGTGTCAGTGCATAAATTAAAGAGTTCAATCTGAAGGACAAATTCAATTCTGCGATACAATCGAAGTTCGGAGAAAGAAATTGGATTGAGTCTAAAGTGAATTAAAACATTCGAAGAACGTTGTGTCATCGTACTGCAAAGTAGACTAATTTTTGCAAAAAGAATTCTATAAATTATATGGGAAAACAGCATGTAATGGTCAATTATCTAAACATTGTAACTGATCGATACAAATTGTTTCCTTTATAAAATAACTAGAATTTTATTATTTTATTATAATAAATCTGAAAAATAATGTTATTTTGATCGATGCTTTAATAATATCATAGTATAAGAATAATTAGAAATCCTTCAGAAAATATAAAAAATTAAATGAGTTTTTTTTCTTTATTTTAAAAAGAAGAAATTACCATTTTATTGGAATTATATTATTTTTAAAGAAAATGTGATATTCTTGAAAATACACCCAATTTTATAAGTATTAAACGCTGAGCTACTTCTAATTGAGATATAATTAGACATTTACTCATAATTTCTGTAGATGTCATCGAACGAAAATAAATGCGATTATATAAAATTATGCGAAAAAGAACACTTGAAGAATAAATTAAATGGAATTATATAAAAAATCTCGTTCATTCGGAAAAATCATAAAAAAATTAGTTTGCAAATCGATGTATTCGATTTTAATCTAATTAATCGAATTTTTTTTTACAGAGAAACTAAAGCAGCAGCAAAATGTGTGATGACGAAGTAGCAGCCCTCGTCGTAGACAATGGTTCCGGCATGTGCAAAGCCGGCTTCGCCGGAGATGACGCTCCCCGCGCCGTCTTCCCTTCGATCGTCGGTCGACCTCGCCATCAGGGAGTGATGGTCGGTATGGGTCAGAAGGACAGCTATGTGGGTGACGAAGCTCAGAGCAAAAGAGGTATCCTGACTCTGAAATATCCGATTGAACACGGTATCATCACCAATTGGGACGATATGGAGAAGATCTGGCACCACACCTTCTACAATGAATTGCGTGTTGCTCCGGAAGAACATCCCGTCCTTCTTACCGAAGCACCCCTAAACCCAAAAGCTAACCGTGAAAAGATGACGCAGATCATGTTCGAAACCTTCAACAGCCCGGCCATGTATGTCGCCATCCAGGCCGTCCTGTCCCTGTACGCTTCTGGTCGTACCACTGGTATTGTTCTGGATTCCGGTGACGGTGTCTCCCACACTGTACCCATCTATGAAGGTTACGCTCTTCCTCATGCCATTCTCCGTTTGGACTTAGCTGGTCGCGATCTTACCGATTACCTCATGAAGATCCTCACTGAGAGAGGCTACAGCTTTACCACCACGGCTGAGCGAGAAATCGTTCGTGACATCAAGGAGAAGCTCTGCTACGTCGCCCTGGACTTCGAACAGGAAATGGCCACGGCTGCCGCCAGCACCTCTCTCGAGAAGAGCTACGAATTGCCTGATGGTCAGGTTATCACCATTGGTAACGAGAGGTTCCGTACACCTGAGGCCCTCTTCCAGCCTTCCTTCTTGGGTATGGAATCTTGCGGTATCCACGAGACTGTCTACAACTCCATCATGAAGTGCGACGTCGATATCCGTAAGGATCTCTACGCCAACAATGTCCTCTCCGGTGGTACCACCATGTATCCCGGTATCGCCGATCGTATGCAGAAGGAAATCACCGCTCTCGCACCCTCAACCATCAAGATCAAGATCATCGCTCCTCCCGAGAGGAAGTACTCCGTATGGATCGGTGGTTCCATCCTGGCGTCTCTGTCCACCTTCCAACAGATGTGGATCTCCAAACAGGAGTACGACGAATCTGGCCCTGGCATTGTTCACCGCAAATGCTTCTAAACGCGTCATTACACAATCGACGCAACATCGTAATTTTCGAAAAAACACCATCGAATCTCGGGAAGAACACACGAATATCATGCAGTTCTGGCCCGAGCAATCAAGCTGCTATGAGAAAACATCATCAGAGCATTATCATCGACTCTCAGTCCTTATCGGATCTCATCAAATCATTGTCGCGGCTTCGCTTGTTGTTGCGTAAGCAACGACGGCTTGGCTGATCATCTTCGTCGCCGCAGCCTTTTATAAAACTGCGTTTGACAGCATCATTGCTCACTTAATGTCATCATCATGGCCGAGGTAGCGGTTGGCGAGATTGTCTCTCGTCACAGGGCCTCTCTCGTGGTAGCCTGGACATTATCAAGCATTGGAAAGGATCTTCGCATATATGGATGGACGCTACCAAGTGCATCTTTCGATCTACGAAAGGGACATTCTGGGCAGATGTGACGACATGCAGGAACCTCGATGAGATTATGCTTGGCAATGAGCTTCGAGACTACTTCGAGAAGGCCGCGCTCTATTCACTGTCACGCGAGCGTTCTCACCACCGTTCGAGAAATCGATCCTCTCTTAATACGTATTACATATTGATTATGTCTAGTCTGCTAATCAAAGCAACTAAGCATCTACCGATGTACTTCTATACTTTAATTTATTTTGTAAATATTATACATTATGTTACTATATATTGTTATACGATGTCAAAGTCAACTCAAATACACATTATATCACACTACTCTATCATTTCTATTATATAAACTTACTCTTACATTACCTCATGTAATTTTAGTTTAACTTTATCTGGTATCCTTGGCAACAGTATCATACTTTATGTCTCATCCTCAAACTTCCTCGCCTTTTTAAGAATTTTCTTTCTATCTGTAAAATATGTCGCTATATAACAATGCGAATTTTTAACGCTTCACATAAGAGCATATTTATAAATATTTATATCGAAAATAAGAACGTGAATATAAATATATATATAAACAAAATTATAAATTCACTAATTGTAAGAGTATATAAAATCTTCAGTTTCTTCATTCTTATTCTTCCATCAATTAAACATTATTTGAGAGAAAAATGAAATTTACTATGCACTTCATGAACAGTCTTACGTATTACTTAACACTCGGTAGATGAATTTATAGCTGAGTATTCTTTGTTAGTTTTCTTGCATCGTTCTCGTGTCCAAATTTGTCTTCGATCACAGCGAAGAAGCGTTATTTTAAAATAACTGTTATCGTTACGTGTATACGTAGTCAAGATGAGTAACCTTGGCCCAATACAACATTCGCCCTAAACGAATTTATCACTATATAGTTTATCTTTCTTTCTTCCTTGATAAAATTCTAATAACAAGAATTTTTGCGTATCGCTTTAGCTAACAAACTTGCTAATCATCGCGATTACTTGAAGAAAATGAAGAAACATACAAATCCGCGTGTACACCACGAGTTATTATCTCGTGTGTTTCGTTAGTTATCATCTCTAGCCTAAACCTCTCGTAGGCGGTTTTCGAACGTTCCATTGATATTTAGGGACGAAAATCTCCGCGATAAAAGCGCTCGTGAAGCAGTTTATTTCGGTCGCATCGCATAATCTCAAAATACTTCTGCTAACTTGTAATATCCGTAGGAACATGATTCTTGCTTCTATCAGGACTTTCTCGATCTCTTCCATTTTTTACTTGTGTATAATCGTTACATTTTTTTTAAGAGAAAAAAAAAAGATAATTGAGCAATAATTCTACATGAACTTATGATTATACAGGTTTAAACTAAATGTAAAAAATTATTAAGATCGAGAAATATGTATTTCGAATAATAAAATCCTCTTATATAGAACTTCTACAATATCGATATTTAAAAAAAAAATTAGCATATACACATACATGAACTTATCGAAGAATATTCTATGGAGTATTTTGTAAAATAAAGTAGTCTGTCCAAATTAGGTATTCAAAAATATTTTTGCAAGCCGTATTTTATAATTTACAGAGAAAGAGCAAAAAAGAGAGAGACAGACAGCAAGTATTACTTGATGCAAGATTAATCCTCAGTTAAATGTGACTAATTATAAAATGACGCGTGTAAATAGGAGGAAAAAAAATTAAATAGCTTGGGTTAATTCACCTCAAAGCGGCATTTGGATGCAACGCAGGAGCGCATCGCGCGGTATTTCCAAAGTGGTGAAGCGTATTCCTCGGTCCGCTTAGGGGCTGCGACCGCCTAGTTCGGCGAGCGTCGCGACGCCTCGCGAGCCGATGCCTTTTTCGTGCCTGTCGGGCAAGCACCATCCCACGAAAATGCGGGGGCGTCCAGACGAGAGCATATAATCGACGTCGCGACGCCGCTGAGGCACAGACGCCGCTCCACCTCTGTCCCGTGCACGGTACGTAGACATAGTAATCACGAATTTCCGCTTCACTGCCGAGTACACATCTTTCTCTCTTCGAAGAACACGATCGTTTTCTGCTTGGTTCAGCGACACCTTATCAGGACATCCGCGTGTTATAGTGATTAGCAAATGAAAGTGATTAAGCTGCTGTACCATTAGGATTATTCGAGATAACCAGCAATGCAGAGTAACAACTTTATTATTTATCTTAAGTTATATTTAATCAAAATTATAAAGTTAAATTTGTTGAATGCTCTTCAGCATTCTATTATAATTATCTATTACAATCATTTCAATTGAATAACATTTAAGACAGAGAAAACTTGCTTGTGTACTGTTATTGTTCATAATTAAAAACTACAAATAAGATTTCCCTCTGTCTAAAATATTTTTAATTAAAAAGAAGGATTTATATTTAACTAAAGGATCCAGATTGTTAACATTAATTATTTAAATTAAATTTACAAGTTTTTTATATTTACTTATCTTTTATTACTTGCCTCTGTAATTTTCGTTATTCTTTATATTTTTTTTTAATTTTAATCTATAAGTTAGATTAATATATTTGAATGGAATTTTTAGAAATATTCAATAATATTAGAAATTTTTATATACGCAATCAAAATTATAGACATTCTTTTTTTATTTAATATGCTACTTGCCTTAAAAAAGTTCTTTGACCCATTGCTGAATCCTCGGAAGAAGTTCAAGTTCGCAGTGTTCTCCATTGAGATTGATTCTTGGCGTACCATCAAGTTGTTTGCATCCAATGCATCCATTGGTACATATATTTTTTCGTTTTGATAACAGGCAGAAGACGTGTCCTATTCCCAAAAATTAATCTCAATCTCTAATTATAGTTTTAACATATTAATTTTAATAACATTGCTTATACTTGTTAAATAACATTTGAAAATATAAAAAATATTCTAGATAAAGTTAAAAGTACATATAAATTGAATTTTGTTAATTTGTTAATTACAATATTTAAATATTCATTCTGATAATGTTAAATAACACTTAAAAATAATTATTGTATAAGTCAATAGAATATCTTTTTAAGATTGATTATTTCAGTAACGCGTCATAACGCGATTAATAAATTATCTTTGCAAAGTTTCATAAAAAAATTTTAAATACAAGCAAATTTAAATTTAATTAATAAAGTGTATGTAAAAAAATTATTTTATACTTTATAACGCTTTGAAATTTAGGCTTACACAACTTAATATCATTTTCAAGTATCATAACAGAAATCTTTATACAACTTATAGAAGAAAACCGAGAGTATGATTCAAATAACCAAAATTGCAGAAATCATTTTACAAAAATCAAAATCGAAAATATCTTAATGTTTCATTTACTTATGCCAGAAAATATTTAATAATTCAGTCAAATAAATCAAATATATATTACAAGTTTATAAATCTTCTTTCGATGACCATAAAAGGGCTCATCTCCTGTGGATCATACCCCTCGCGTCTTCTCTCTATTGGTTCCTAAAATTACTCATTCTTCTAAGGATTGCTTTCCTCAACGTCGGTTAACTTTAAACATAGCTAGACCGCCTCCCTTGGGCTCTTTCTAGAATTACAATCGGCGAGATACTGAGTTAAATTAAGATTAGAGTTAACGTTAACTTATTATAACTAGTGAAATAACAAATTAGGATCAGCGTTAACATTAAATTAACGTTACCGATGCCGACTACGAATATACGCGAACATTGGGAGAACAGTCGTCCCTTCATGGTTGCACTCATAGTCGCACAGTTGAGGTCTTCGGCCATACAATCGCGTTAGTCCTTTTTCGTGGACTAGCATAATTTTGGCACGCTCGCCGTTGCCTTGTGGTGGGACGTTATGTTTTATCTGTTGTCGTCGTCGTTGTCGGGTACGGCGGCGGCAGCGGCAGCGTCGGCCACCATAATCGTCGCTTGAACTTATTAGGGAGCGTCCGTCGGCCGTACGTCTAAAGTTAGCGACGCGCTGGGTGAAAATAGCGCCGCGACGCCGGGGCCGCTTTGCCTATCGCTTTATAGGCAACTAGGTCAATTCTGGCTTCGCGCAACGCTCACCAAGAATCAGCTTTATCGGAGAACCCTCGAAATTCGCTCGACTACCGGATGTATAAAATAGTACTTTTTTTTTTAATAACCCCTATTAATTTTTAAGTTTGAGTTCTCCGAATTTTTAAATAATCTGGATATACTGTTTGTGAAGGATTATGTAAATTTCTTCCTCGAGAAAGACTTGAAAAACCTGCAATTAAAACTGTAATTAGATATCAACACTTTAATATACTAATATTTATTTTTAATACTTATATCATTATTTTTTAATTTTAAACATTAAAATAATTTAAATTGTGCTCTTATTAGCCTTCTCTTAATTATCAATTATTACAATAATTTAAACGTTTTATTTACAGAAAAAATGGATACCTTAAAGTAGAATTATTTATTCAATTGATACTTTTTTAGTTACAAATGTAATTAATTTTATTTTTTTCACGGGAAAATAAAAAAAAGTTTTTATACAAATTACTTTTAATTATGCTTTTTATAGTATATTTATGTTAATAGAATGATAAATACTTGTAACATATAATAGAATAATGATATTTGTATAATGTTTTAAATTATAATATTATAACTTATTCTTTCGATAAAATTTTCCTATTATTACATCGAATAAGAGTATATGTCAGTAATAAAATAGGTTTACAAAAAAGACGAGAATTTGATATTATTAAAACTATACAGCGATTAACTATAAGATATCGTACCAATACAGAATTAATAACAGACTAAGAAAGACATTGTAATTTGTTACAGAGCGTTGAAATCGAAGAAAAACAACAATGTGTGACGACGAAGTAGCTGCCCTGGTTGTAGACAATGGCTCCGGCATGTGTAAAGCCGGTTTCGCCGGAGACGACGCTCCTCGCGCCGTCTTTCCCTCGATCGTCGGTCGACCTCGCCATCAGGGAGTGATGGTCGGTATGGGTCAGAAGGACAGCTATGTGGGTGACGAAGCTCAGAGCAAAAGAGGTATCCTGACTCTGAAATACCCGATCGAGCACGGTATCATTACCAATTGGGACGATATGGAGAAGATTTGGCATCACACCTTTTACAACGAATTGCGTGTCGCTCCAGAGGAACACCCTGTCCTTCTTACCGAAGCGCCCCTAAACCCGAAAGCTAACCGCGAGAAGATGACGCAAATCATGTTCGAAACCTTCAACAGCCCAGCTATGTACGTCGCTATCCAAGCCGTTCTGTCCCTGTACGCCTCCGGTCGTACCACCGGTATCGTCTTGGACTCCGGTGACGGTGTCTCTCATACCGTACCCATCTACGAAGGTTACGCTCTTCCCCATGCCATCCTCCGATTGGACTTGGCCGGTCGCGATCTTACCGATTATCTCATGAAGATCCTCACCGAGAGAGGCTACAGCTTCACCACCACGGCTGAGCGAGAAATCGTTCGTGACATCAAGGAGAAGCTCTGCTACGTCGCCCTGGACTTCGAACAGGAAATGGCCACGGCTGCCGCCAGCACCTCTCTCGAGAAGAGCTACGAATTGCCTGATGGTCAGGTCATCACCATTGGTAACGAGAGGTTCCGTACACCTGAGGCCCTCTTCCAGCCTTCCTTCCTGGGTATGGAATCTTGCGGTATCCACGAGACCGTCTACAACTCCATCATGAAGTGCGACGTCGATATCCGTAAGGATCTCTACGCCAACAACGTCCTCTCTGGTGGTACCACCATGTACCCCGGTATCGCCGATCGTATGCAGAAGGAAATCACCGCCCTTGCGCCCTCGACTATCAAGATCAAGATTATCGCTCCCCCTGAGAGGAAGTACTCCGTATGGATCGGTGGTTCCATTCTGGCCTCCCTGTCCACCTTCCAGCAAATGTGGATCTCCAAACAAGAATACGACGAATCTGGCCCTGGCATCGTCCACCGCAAGTGCTTCTAAGCAATTACGCTCGATGCTATTCACTATTACTATTGTTATTATTGCTATACACCTTTCCCTAAGATGTACCGTTCACTGCCGCATCGCTTCGTCGAGTGGGTCTCCATTAGTCGAATATTATTGTCGTTACTATTGATCCGTGGCGGCGAGTCTTTTACCAACAACTATCATACGAGCATATACGTCATCTTTTGTATATAAGTTTACGTCTATGGAATAAATCGATCTTATATTCTCTCTTACAACTATTCAATTCGTAATTTTCACTCTTTAATACCCTTATATTAACACAAATATGTGATAAGCAATATATAATTGAGTTAGGTGTTTATATTAATGGATTTTTCGCGAGATATATTTTACTTCTTGAACAATCATATAAAGCAGCTTCGGCCTCTTAGTTAAATAAATTAATCAATCAGTCAATTTAAAAATTAAAATAATCTATTAATTTCCCGATATAAATAAATATAATAATTTTTAAACATTTACTCTCTTTCTCATCTCAAATATTATAAAATTATGCTGTATAAAACCATGATATAAATTATAAATGTAGAGATGCACTTATATGCTTTGTAAATCATAACTATATTTTACACCTAGGATCTACATATATAAGATTCTATGTAAAGAAAAAAACACAAAAAGCTAGTAAAAATTAATAATTGTTAAAATATTTTTCATTGAAGTTTCATTATAAGATGGGATAAAATTATAGTAAGTAATAAGCATGAAAACTTTATAGGAAAGGGTTCAAGAATTGTAACATGAAACTATTTAAGAAACATGCATGTAAGTGCATTCTGTACATACTGCATTATCAAAATTATCGTTGCTTTTTATTGATATATTATAAATTTCATTTCAAGATAAAACCATAAATTTAGTTATGATAGAACCATGTGTTTCTTCAAGTTAATTTTTTAGCTTATTTATAATTCTGCATCAAAATGTACTCGTATATATACAAAAATATGTGTGCATTACTCACATTAACGAACATGCAGTTACGAAAATATTATATAAAACATAAAGCATAATCGACATTATATAAAGTATAGGGTTTCTCGAAAATTTGGTTGCATTCCAAATGCTTGAAATCTAATGTACAATTTTGTGATATAACACATTTTTCGGCAAAAATGATACAATAATACAATATATGATTAAAAATACAACTAGGGAAAGGTGGTTATATTAAATAAGTCAATAATATTAGACACTATTACAATACATATTCCCATATGAGAAATCGAAAATAATAATTTTGTGTGCAAACGCTTAAATTGCTGGCAGATTGTTCTATAATTACATAATTATGAATTCTTTCATGCCTTTAGGTCTCAACAATTAATGACGGATATGCAATCATATGAAATCATTGATAAACGTGAGAGGACTCTAATCTTTTTCCAGTAGATGCAATCATAATTTTTCTAGATAATTAAATTCTAATAATTTTACTCCTGAGAAATCCCTTACGAGGTAAAAAATGAAATAACAATTTACCTTCAGTATTTTTGTTGGTGAAGATCTGGTTGCCTTTCGCATTCATGCCGAAGCTATTCTGATGATTGTCACGACCGAATATAACGATAACGAGCGAGAGATGTTCGGCAACAAAAGATGCGCCCTTTCGGGGTTGAAACTCGACAATGCGAATCGACATCAGCATCGGCTTTGCCGGCGATGCAAAAAGGTAGAAGAGGGGATCTTCGCGATGGCTCGAGCAAACTAGTCGCCCCGTGCACCTGCCAATTATAACAAATTGCAATTAGCTATTTTATCCGCTGCATTATAGCGATTTTCTTCTATTAAATGCTAACATACTTGAATATCATGAGGACGTTGCCAATATTAACAACCATTATACGCACCAAGAATGCGAGTTATTATTCTTGGCAGCGCACTCTTGACTATTTAATGAATATCTTTGTGCTGCCAAAAAACGACAACTAAAGATGAGAGTATTTCTTTTTCAGGTAATTAATAGTCCACTAATTAAACCTGTTACTCCACCCTAAAGGAAGAGATTTATCTCGCGCAATCGTGATCGTGATTGTGTCTAAAAATATAAAGCAAGATGCTACCTCAAGATTTTTTCATCATAGTGAGGACTACAAAATTCTATTCTTTCGAAACTCAAGTAATTTTGAACGTTCGAGCCTTTTGTGCTTAGTTCTTTGAAAACTTTGATTTTTCGAAACTTATTTTTTTCAGAGAGAGGGAGAGAGAGAGAGAGAGAGAAAGAAATTAAAAATATTTTTAGTTTTTATTTTAAGGCTTGATCCTCGAAGAATCCTTCGTTTTTTTGGATTCTTTATGTTTTGCTTGGATCTTCATTGGTCTCCCTCTATACTTGCTTTTTCGATAGTGAGATTCTATTCATTGAATCTCACTATCGATCCTTCCAAATCTTATCCTTTGTTTTCCCCTTCTAATTAAAGTATCATCCCTTCGTCGAGGCCCGAGGTAACAGTCGACGGCCCTGTCGCGTAACGAGTCCTTATTTGGATCCGGGGTCCGTCGGCCACCACCGCGTCGTCGTCATAGTCGCCGCCGTCGTGCCATACCCGGCGTCTTCCTCCCTCTCCCTCCACTGCTGCTCTCCTCTTTAGGGCGAACTAAGGACTAGGCTCTAATGGGCGGCGCGGACTCTCGGCCCGATGTTAACGCGGATAGCCGATTTCCATGTAAGGGGCGGATCGCTATTTTCGGCCGCCGACCGATATGGATAAAGGGACCCCACGGAGCCGGTACCGCGCCACTTGCCACTCTCGCCAGCCTCTTGCACGACGTTACACTCTACCCTAAGCGATCATCGCCGATCTCTCTCCCTCGACTCTAACATCAGCGAACGGTAAATCACCGTTATTTCTTGCAATCGCGAATCACATCAATCCCCTTGATTCACGCGCATCGTCTTCAGGAATCTTTTCTGATCGGTCTTTCTTAGCTTCGCTAAGATTGCGAAGATATTTGATATCGGATTATAAGATCGGTAGTGAATAACGGTGCTGTTAAAGCTCAGGGAACTTTCGAGTGTTGAGAGGGCTCGCCAAGATCGATCAAATGGTAGTTTCTGAGAATCCTTAAAGAGAACTGTGCGAACCAAGTGAGATTTGCGTAATTGTATGTGAAGTGGTACCTGTGAATGTGCCTAAGTGAATATTTAAACGCGATAATATTATAAAGTTATTAGTAGCCCACTATCATCTTGAATTTTTACAATCAGAATTTAATATTTTTCATATTTTTAAAGCAATATAGAATAATTAGCTTTTTTATTTCTAGTTTAATTATTAACTCACCTGTCATAATTATTAATTCAATGAGTTGATTCGTCGATCAAGAAATACTTAATCATTACATTTTATTATCATAATTAATAATAACGAGTTACCTCCTGCAAAATATTCCTCTGCATTTCTCGATGTGAATTCGTAGAAAGTAACAGCCGATCAAGATGTGTGACGATGATGTTGCGGCATTAGTCGTGGACAATGGGTCCGGTATGTGCAAGGCCGGATTCGCAGGGGATGATGCACCACGCGCTGTGTTTCCCAGCATCGTCGGCCGTCCTCGTCATCAGGTTGGTCAAAACAATGTTTTTTTTCATTTAGAACCATAAATCCATTTAATATAAATATTGTAAATCTATTTAAAAAAACATGATATCAATTATTTTAGCAATTTAAAATTGAAATGTTTTTAAGTAATGTAATAAAGAGGGTCGGTCTGCAGACTCGCTAAAGCTTAGACTTAGCGTGAGTCGCGATCGCGCCTCTTGATAAATAACAGTATTTTTTAACGAAATTTTTCAATTCAAAATAAGAGACATGCTTAATTCATTCTGCAGGGTGTAATGGTTGGTATGGGTCAAAAAGACAGTTACGTTGGCGACGAGGCGCAAAGTAAGAGAGGTATATTGACACTAAAGTATCCTATAGAACATGGTATTATTACTAATTGGGATGACATGGAGAAAATCTGGCATCACACTTTCTACAATGAATTGCGTGTCGCTCCGGAGGAACACCCTGTCCTCCTTACCGAAGCGCCGCTAAACCCGAAAGCTAATCGCGAGAAGATGACGCAAATCATGTTCGAAACCTTCAACAGTCCGGCCATGTACGTTGCCATCCAGGCCGTCCTGTCCCTATACGCCTCTGGACGTACCACTGGTATCGTATTGGATTCCGGTGACGGGGTCTCTCACACCGTACCCATCTACGAGGGTTACGCTCTTCCCCATGCCATCCTTCGTCTGGACTTGGCCGGTCGCGATCTTACCGATTACCTCATGAAAATCCTCACCGAGAGAGGCTACAGCTTCACCACTACGGCTGAACGAGAAATCGTCCGTGACATCAAGGAAAAGCTCTGCTACGTCGCCCTGGATTTCGAACAGGAAATGGCCACCGCTGCCGCCAGCACCTCTCTCGAGAAGAGCTATGAGTTACCCGACGGTCAGGTCATCACTATCGGTAATGAAAGGTTCCGTTGTCCCGAAGCTCTTTTCCAACCTTCCTTCCTGGGTATGGAGTCCTGTGGTATCCACGAGACCGTCTACAACTCCATCATGAAATGCGATGTCGATATCCGCAAGGATCTCTATGCTAATACCGTCCTTTCCGGTGGTACCACGATGTATCCTGGTATCGCCGATCGTATGCAGAAGGAGATTACCGCTCTCGCGCCTTCCACCATTAAAATCAAGATCATTGCTCCTCCCGAGAGGAAGTACTCCGTATGGATCGGCGGTTCCATCCTGGCCTCTCTGTCCACCTTCCAACAAATGTGGATTTCGAAACAGGAATATGACGAGTCCGGTCCGGGTATTGTCCATCGCAAGTGCTTCTAAAGATATCGTGAAGTCAATCATGTTCACCAGCATCTTCAACACGATTCTTTTCTTTCTCTTCTTTGTATTCTTTTCTACGCACTTAATCATACTTCATTACACAAAATTCATCATGACATATTAAAATGCAAGAAAAGAAGAGGAAGAGAAGAGAGAAGTAGAAAGAGAGCGAGGGAGAGAGAAAGAGAAAAAGATATAAAGACAACAAAATAAGAGCAGTTATTCAAGTGTCTTTATGCTACACATTTACCAAACTTTACTGTACTTTGTAGTTTATACAACATGACTGTATGTTTGTGAACGTTAATTAATTTATTGATAGTCACCTCAACCAACCCAAGCAATGAGTTCTCCACGATCCAACACGATCATTCGTACACATATACATAACATACACACATATGTATACATACACATATATGTATTATACATGAAGACACATGCTCGCTCGCTGATGATTGCACAAGTTTGGCATTTGCGACACCTGTAAAGATAATTATCGATAACAATGAGGGACATGGACAACCATTATCGACGTCGGCTCATATTGCTGCCTGGCGGATTGTTCTTCTTATTGTACCTTACGATTATAATGATGGTAATAAAATCATGTTATGTAATAATACTAATAATTATACACTTTAAACTATATGACCTTGGACGAAAAATTTTAATGAAATTTTGATAATATGTTGTTGAATTTTATGTTTATTTCGATTTTAATCAAAATTTACCAAAATTTCCACAATTCGTTACAATTTTAATAAAATGTCATTAATTTGTCATTATGAAGTATCTGCAATTTTTCCTTGCAATTTCATCAAAAATTCATTACAATTTCAATAAAAAGTCGTTAATTCATCAATACAAACTATCTGCTCTTTTTCATTGCAATTTCATAAAAATATATTATAATTTCAATCAAAATTCCTTTTTATTAAATAATATTTAAATAGTGTTAATAATTTTTTGTTAAAAAGTTATTATATTCTTATTGAATTTTCTCATTTAAGTGCCATCTGCTTAAACATAGAAAATAATCTTTTGAGCAAAATGTAATAAAAATTTTGTTGCACAGTTATTGAAATTTCATCAAATCTAATAAAACATCAAGTTTATTAAAATTTCAACAAACTTTTGTTAAAATTTTTTTACCAGGGAATCTTATATTAATATTGTTTTCATAATAGTAAATTTGCACGTATACGTATCATGCATTATTGTATTAAATGAAAACATTATTGCATTAAAGAAAAAGCACAAAATAATATAATTAAAATAAATAAATTTACAGTTACTATTAATTAAGGATTCAACTGCAGGAGATTTAGTAGAAAACCTTATTTTGGTAGCAGAAAATGCTACAAAAAGAAACAAATATACAAATATACATGTCTATATTGCCTTTGGATTACGTTAGACCATAAATGGCCAACGGCTGCGTATCTCGAACAGTCGTTTCATTGCGTTCGTTATATTTGGCATGTATGTACCATGTGCCAGCCACGTGGTGTGGCCGCCTCGCATATGGCTGGGAAGGGGGAATACACGTAACTCAATAGGAGTAAGCGAAAGTGCAGGCGCGCGATACAGATTAAGAAATAGCAAAAATAGAACCGCTACTTGTAAAATCGGACAGCACGGTGCGCGTTGGCCGTTCTCGCCTGAAATCGTTCGCATCTCGAGTGCTAAAATTAGTGACCGCTTGTGCACGGGAAGACAGGATGCTTCCCAAGGGATGCGCCACTCCTAGGATGATTGGACCCATTATTAGCATTAAGCTTTGTACCCTGGTGTCATAATTTCTTAGACGAGATTCATTGCTGGCGTTTCCGTTAACGTCTGTTAGTTTCACTTGCAATTCCTTTTCAGTTTTCTATATAAAAAATGAAATGTACATATAATTCGGACATGACAGAATGAGGAAGGTAAATGTTTAGTGTAAGTTATTCATTTTAAACTTAATTGTTGCTATCCTTTAATACAAGATTGGGTAAGCTAATATTTTTTTAACTGAATTCAATTGACCTTAAAAACTTACAAAATTAATTTAATTATGTTGCGAACTCAGTGTTAAAAGTTGTATTAAGATAAAATTAATTTTGAAAAGCATATTTAAAATTAGATTACTTTAAACAACGAAACAATTACAATATATAATAAATTATCAAATAAATTTAATATTTTATTTGTAAAATTTATACAAATAAAAAAATTGCTTTTTATATATAGGACTGTATTTTTTCTTTATAATTTTTTTTTAAATATAAATTTTAACTTATAAAAAAGGTAATAAGTTAAAGTTTGTTATTAAAAAAAAAAATAGTTGAAGTTAAAAATTAACTCACTTGAAATTAACCAAGTTAAGTCAAAAGTTAAATATTAATTTTTAATTTTTTAATTAGTTATTACCCAGGGAGAAACGATAATAGAATCGACGTCGAATCGACATCATTTCTCCCTGGGTACCCAATCTTGCTTTATTGTGATAAATTTTCTCTCTTTAAAATATGTAATTTTTAGTGTTTTGTTAGTTTTCGCAATGGTCTTAGAATAACAAGCAATTTCTGTTTTTCTAATCTTTGTTAATACAAAATATGGTAAAAAAAAGATAATTTTATAAAAATCTAAAGAAACTTAACCTTGCTACTTATATTTTTCTTACATTTACGCTATTCTAGGAGAACATTCATCCACATAAATTAAAATATTTTATACTTTTTGATGATAACCTTTTTATGTCTAAGTTATAAGGTGATGGAATAATTGAACTGATACTATTTTAATGTAAAAAAATCTTATTAAATGCTACTTCAAGCTATCAAGATCTTAATAACAAAAACAGTTCTAAACTTGAATTAGCACATGAAAATTCAGCATTCCAGGATTAAATTAAATCCCGTTTGCTTTATTAAATTAATCAAGTTATCTACTTAGCTTAATTAAATTAACTGGAATTCAAAGCTACTCAAAATCGAAGTTACTTCGAAACTTGCAGATGCACTCGGAGATCAAGAAAGGTTATGAAACCGCGCAAAGATGCGGATTGCGCGCGCAGCTGCAATTTGTTCCGCGCGTGCATAAGCACGTTCAACGAGGACCATAGAAACGCGCCGATGTGACGTATGCGCGTAATGGCACGGGGCAGACAGCTGATTCTCGCGCCTCGAGACCGCGGCAGGACGTTCCATCGTTGAAGCGGACGCCGATATTTTTTCTTACGGCAATCGCCGCCGAGTACGGTGGCCCGACGAGCGCGCGAAGAAAGACGGCGGCGACGAGGCGGAGTTCCGATCGCGGAACTTTTCCCTGCGAGTTGCGCTCGGTCGTGCGAATTAACCCCCTCCCCCTCCCTCCTCGTCGCCGCCGCCGTCGCGACGTCCTTGAACGGAGCTCAGTCGTCTATAATCTGGAATTATGGCCAGTCCGGTGGTTGGCACCGGGTACAACTTCAAGGTGGTCTTGCTCGGCGAGGGATGCGTCGGCAAAACCTCGGTCGCTCTTCGATACGTCGAGGACAAGTTCAACGACAAGCATATTACCACGCTACAGGTGACCTCCTCCCCGCCTCCTTTCTAGCGAGCCGATTTCGCGGAGCCTTCCTCCGTTTTTGTTTTGAACGGATAGCCTTTGCTCGCGTAAAGCTTTCCTTGAGAGGCTTCTTTTATTTTAATTCGCTTTGTTGAATTTATACTTTTGAAAGGATAAACTCGAAATTGTACCTCTCCTACATGGTGACGCATGGTTAGATTTACGCTTTGCAATTGCGTAGAAAAGCAGTCGTACATACTAGGATTAGAGCATGATTTGTGACATATACAACTGGCATGGGAGGCTTCCTTAACCTCTTCGACGCTGAACTTTTTAGATCGTTCAATAACGCAGTTTATAAGTATTGTAAAGGTCGGTCATACATGTCCATTTTATCAACGTAAATTAACTTTGATCTTGGTTTTTCTTATTTTTAGAACTAGAAAGACATAAAGAAGATTAAAGTTAATCTACATTGGTAGAAATAAACATATAACTGAGTCTTACAGCTACTTACAATTACGTTTATTGTAGAATGGCCTTTGATATTTACAAGGTTTAAGTAGCTTGGAAATGGCATCCTGACAATTTGCTTTTGTTTTAGGCGTCGTTCCTGAATAAGAAACTGAATATCAATGGGAAAAGAGTAAACTTGGCGATATGGGACACTGCCGGGCAAGAGAAGTTTCATGCGTTAGGACCAATTTATTACCGAATGTCCAATGGTGCTATTCTCGTTTACGACATTACAGATGAGGATACCTTTCAAAAGGTATGACTACATCATATACAAGATGACATTCCATCTTTAATGCAGTTTTGAAATAAATTTATTTTATATTTTTTAATAGTTCTTAATCATGCAGTCAGAAAGAAAAACCATTCAAGTTTCAAATATTAAATTTATATTTAAGATAGTACTAAAAGAAATAATATAAACTAAATATGGCATAGAGCATTTCCATTTTCATTGATGTTAAAGAATTTTAATTGTGATTTTTTTTATCAGGTGAAGAACTGGGTGAAGGAACTTAAGAAGATGTTAGGTAGTGAAATTTGTTTAGTGATAGCAGGTAATAAAGTGGACCTGGAGAAGGACAGAAACGTTGCCATAGAAGAAGCAGAAGAGTAAGTTTGATAAATGTTCTCTTAAGTAGCCCCTAGACACTCAATATTATTGCACAATATTATCTGCATAGAAAAAAAAAGAATTTTGTTTTGAAAATATCTTTATTTTTAAAATGTTAAATATTGAAATAAGATTATAATAGAATTAAACATATAACTTAATTAGACATGTAACTTAATATAGTGGATTTTATATATTTAACACCCTGTTCTCATCTTATTCAGTAATAATTTTGAACTGAGAGGAAAAAATAATCAAATAGAAAATAACAATATTTGATTAGAATTTTTACTTTTTAATTAATACTATTAATACTATTATAATATTATTTAAACAATCATATTGTGTTTTTTTAGATGATTGTAATAAGTTTGCATTTTAAATTGTCTAGAGGAATATTGTACAATATTATTGTCCAATATTGGTTATCTAGAGATCACTTTGTATGTGGAATGAATAAACATGACTGCAAACCCTTTCGTCAGATACGCCAAACAGGTGGGCGCTATGCATTTCCATACGTCGGCCAAGTTGAACCAGAATATCGAGGAGATGTTCCTAGACCTGACACAGCGCATGATGCAACGCGCAGATGAGGCCGAACAAAAGTCCACGCTCACTAGGACCAACAGTACACGTCGCAATGTCGTGATGGTCGAGGACGAGGCAGAACAAACTCAACCGAATAGAAGTTCCTGCTGTGGCAGTGGTGGTGGTAGTGGTGGCGGCGGCGGCAATGGCTTTTCGTAGACCTTTAAGATCAATTTACATTAAATTCCAAATAAAAGGTCTAATTTCGATAATCCACGAACTACGTACAGGATGGTGCATCTGAAACTGATATCTGCAAATAGCAATTTGTTACAAAACAAAAAAACATTACAAATGTTTCATCCTGTGCATGTTTGTAGACGAGTGCATATTGTATGAATGTGTATGCCTATATAAATATATATATGTATATTTTTAGCTGCAATTCTTGGACAGCAAAGATACATATACTTGTATACGTATATATTTGTAATGGAAAGCTATTGTGCCCAACAGATAAACTTTTCGAGGCAGATTTCGTATATGCTGCTTTGTTGAAGAGGGATGAATATCTCGTTAATATTTTCGATAATGACTTTAGATGTGCGCACATGTTGTATAATTGCGGCCTTTTATTGTCATTCACAAACGTTGTGAGATAAGCCTCTATTTTCTTCGACAGATTTGTCACTCGAGCGGTTTTTAGTCGTCTTGATATAATCTTATTTATTTTCCAAGTTTAACTTCTCGTTTAAAGCAATCACAAAGTAATACGTAATGCCACTTCCTAATGAATTTCTATATTTAGCGTGCACATCTGGATCATCATTCCAAGTAGTTTCTTTTTCATAACTGCGCGAATGGAGTGTTCTTCAGTTGCTCGAATCGCGTACTGATAATGAAGACAACAGTCTGGAACAGCGACCTTGCCATCTAGCTATTTTGAGTGCCTCAATCTCAAATGCAGTCGTAAAAGTTTTATAAAACAGCAAGGAAGTGGAAGCCTCGTTCCGGGTTACCATCTCATTTTCCCATTGTCTTCAAATTTTTGACATACTTGTATCTTTGCAATCCAAATTACTGCAAGCTAATCAACTAAGAATCAGCTTAGACGGCGCGGTCTTGTCGCGAGACGAGGGCATTTTCAAGGAAGAGCAGAAGATTTTCGGCTTTTATCCAAAACAAGTTTAGGTTACTGTACATATTAAGTACCGACAATTTTTATTGTACAATATATTCATTTGGACTGTATATTAAGTAACACGCAATATGTTTATTCATCTGAAATTATATAAATTAGTGATACAAGAGAATTGTTGTTTAAATTATTGTTACTGTAAGTTATTTTATGAACATAAAGTGGTAACTTGTATATTAATAATGTTACAGAGAAATTTCATTCAACATTTATACCTCAATCCCATCGTGTCACGAAAGTAGTTAGGTTTTGCTTATGTGAATTATACGCAAAGGTGAAACTAAAAACCTATAAATTAACATATTTTATTACACGTTCTATTGACAACAACGAGGAATGTAATCGAGTCACATCAGTTCTATACAGGTCTGGGTTAGTCTTTCTTTTTCTTTTGATGATAGAGAGCAAGTTTTAGGCTGCCAAACCTATACTTTATCCCAGTTACCCATAATGGCAGGACTATTTAAAGGGATATACAAATCTGCGGTTTACTCCGCAAAAAATCGCTAAATCTCTTATCTTTATTCCTAAATGACGGATAAACTCACGCAAGTCGTTAGACTATACAGTATCTAGCATTCATGCCAAGTTCCTCTCTCTCATTTCTTTTAATTCTTGTTATGATAAGTAAAACTAAAATCAGACGAATTTTTTTTAGATCATGATTAAAAAAGAATATCGTGCAATCACTAAAATTTATGTGGAGTGCATGGTGAATATACTAATATCACACTAATCACTTACTCGCACTAACGCACAATTTTTAAAACATTACGTTAATTCTATAAACTTATAAATTATTGTGTAATTATGGTTGTACAGAACAGAGAGAGAGAGAGAGAGAGAGAGAGAATGTCACGAAAGCTACAAGATGAACCTGTTTGAAGTAGAAAATACAATTTAATTTTTTTCCGAATTATCAGAGTGTTCTGTTACTTATATAAAACGAATGAATATACTTATTTTTATTATCTAAAATTAACATATTTCTCTATATTATATATATAAATCTTTCTTGTTACATATATTTTGTCTCTTGTCGAGTTTACTTAAATACAGTATCACATATACTACATTCGTTAGACCACAATTATTATTGAATTATTAATTTTTCCAATATATATATACAAACCCTGCAAGAGATGTAAAGGATGCCTAATAATAAAGAAGATTTGTTACTTATAGCTTTTTCTGCTTTAGATTTAAAGTATGCGCCAAAATGTTCTGAACAAATTTCGTTTCACAAGACCTTTAATATAACATGATTTAAAACAATTTTGATAATTTCCATTTAAAAAAATAAACTAACAAAAAATGACAAAAGATGATTGTTATACAAATGTGAATTCATCAAAACAAAAATTAGAATCTATTCAACAATTATTAATTTAATTTAAATTCTTTAATTGATAAAAAAAAATAACAAAACAAAAATAACTAAAATCTTAAAAATTATACATAAAATAATACATGCAACTTACTACAAAAAAATTAATTCGTTGTTTAAAAGTTTTATTATAAATATTAAAGAAATAATCTAAACGAAAATGTAGACAAATTGTGGTTTGTGATTTTGCGAGGCATCCCGCTCGATATCTTCTTTCATCCTCGAATATATTATTTTCTAAACATTATTAAATAGATGAACATTATTTCTAGGTAATCTTACATATTATACTCACTGTGTGACGTTCTCATGTATCTTTGGTATTTGGTCGTAATTTTTCTCTAAATATACACGGACATGTCTCTCTTGGAGCTGGCGTTCCAACATCGCACAGCCAGCATCTTTTCGAACGTTTTACTCTTTTTCGTCCGAAAATTATTACACCTATTAGTATTAAAAAATCTTGTGCAAAATCACGTAAACGAACAGTTGAGTGTTTCCTTCTCTATCCATCTCTCTCTTCCTCTATCACGTAGAATACAAAAATATTTCGGAAAATGAAAATGCGGACGTATGATATAATTGAATGTTACAATTAGGCCTTCGGTGCTCTGTCGCTTTTAAATAATAAATATCTTATCTTGATAGGTGAATAAAAAGTCTATGAATTGATTGATGGGTCCTATTGCCGAGAGGGACATTCCACGTGCTGGCGGTGCTCTAACTAGATTCGGTCCAAATACGACCGCGAGATTACTAGAAGTCATCTTGTTCAGGTCACATCGGTCCATTACCTGTCAATAGAAAAAACAAAATAATCATTAAAATTTATTTTTATGTCAAATGTGGCTGTGATTATTTGTTACGTACCCTCGATAAAAATTGTACGATGTACTTAAGAACTTGATAGTTGTCCTCGGGGAGTTTCTCCAGTATTAATATCTTAACTTTACGCGGACGTTCGTCTTTCAACAATGCTACAGTAAAAATTTAAAGAAATGCTTTATGTCACTGTAACATTTGGAAAAACGAGAAGAGAGAACATAATGCTCACTTTGAAATTGCGTGATTTCGTCGTATAGTTCGTAGGTCATGAGAGGTTCGTCTAGTTCACGAAGAAAGGTTTTAAGTAAAACCGCGGCGATATGCGGATCCCCTTGAAAATCAATAGGTAAACCTTGATTACAGCGATTCTGAAGTTCTTTGATTACTGCTACATTGGCCGATCTTCTGAATATTCCTTCCGTTTCTAGAGCTATAACGATGGCAAAAAGCAAACGTCACTTAGACTACAGATAAGACGATAATAATGTTGTTTTCATTGGAATACCATACCGTCCGGTGTATCGAGGAATTCTACGCATTGCCTTAGAATTGGTGGAATCGGATCGCCATTATTATTTTCTTTTATGAACTGCAGACTAGCACCGAACTGAGTTGTTCCAACTGGCGTAACTACTGCGCTTTGCGGCGGACTCGCTGGCAAATTCTTCTTATTTTTCATCAATAATTGTTCATTGTGTCTGGGGAAAAAAGAAAGAATGTATAAGAAATCTACATTTAATTTGATTTGACAAGATTTTACTGAAGTTCTAAAAGATGTACTATTTTACATATAGTATAATTAAATTACATACTCTATCACTTGAGGTGGTATAATTAGTTGATCCAGGTTAATATATTGCGCCAATTCCTCCAGGTAATTAACATACATCATTTTTCGTCCAAACTTTGCACTGGAAAAATATACAAGTCATTGCGTAACATGTAATAACTCTAGAAAAAGGTGATTTCTTCATTTAGAAAAAGAAAGATTCTATATACCTGATTGCTGGTTTAAATATCTGCCACACAATCCTAATGAAGTTAGTCGGGTGTACTAGATAAAGAGCTTTGAGATTCTTCTTATATTTTCTATCAAACGCTTTATACGCTTGCCACAACCAAGACAAGGGTGGCTTATTTTTCGACGTAAGGCCATAATGAAAGTAGACAAGACTATAATCTTGTTCCACGAACATATCCAAAGTATGCGTAAGATACCTGCAATAGAAATATTTCTTATGAAAAAGTTTATTTTGCTGATAAAAAGAAAAAATAGCATCGAGAAGTCTTAATAAATAACGCTGTTTAAAACATCAGAGATTCGTAAATAAGGCAAATAAGTAAGTCATTGCTTGCAGTCAATTAAATATCTCGCGTGTCAACTTTATAAACACATATTGCAAACTCACCTGAGGAGTTTAGCGTGATTAAAAGTCTCCTTTCCAATGGGAGGCAATTTACAAGCTGACACGACAATTATTTTACGACCTGCACTATCATCACCGACCACCTCTACGATACCGTGCCTGGATATGTCAAGATAATCCTCTTCGTCGGCGAGTTCTTCATCTAAAGCAGGATCGTCCGCTGTTTATTAAAACAGACATTTGTTGTGATATAAGGTTGGGCATTTCAAAAGTGTATTCGCACAACAAACTTGTATCAAATAAAAATTCTATTTGGCACGGACAGTTCGAAATCCTCGGAGCAATCCTGTTTTCATAAAAATAAGTGGTACTCTACGAAACGTCGAAAGATTTACTCACTTTAAATGCTAGGATTATACATAAATGTTATTGTTGCAAAACGGATTAAAAAAAAAGCAAGACAGTTTCATTGCATTATTTTTCCTTTTTCATCTTTACGCCATGCAATGTAAAACAAGCTATACAATGTTCTACACATAATTCACCTGCTATGCCCCGAGAATGCCATGACATTTACTGGCTACTAACAGAAGATAAAAGGTCACACACCAGATTCGATAACTGGAGCATCTACCAATGCTTCCTCAAAGTTCTCCTCGATCGTGCCATCGCTCACTGGACTCTCCAAATAATCCATCCCGGCACCCATGCTGCCGCTCACCAAATCCAATTTTTCTTCCAGAAGCCGCGCCGCTACAATGATAAAGCCAACTTTTAAACAATTAACTGCTGCATCATGTAAATAAGGGTATGCTGTACATGAATTATTTATGTATTATGTATTATTTACGTTATGTTTACACGAATCTTTTTCATGTAGACAACACAAGCAATTATGTGAATTATTATAAATAATAATATAAAACAAAGTAATTAAGTTTTAAAACAGTTAATATATATAATTTTAGTATTAATAAAATAAAAATATAGATAAGATATTAAAAATTATAAAAAATGGAATATAATTTCTTATAAAATCTGAATCTTTGTAATTCATAGATTACTGTTTACATAGATGACATAGTTTACATTGTACACACGTAGATTTTTTTATAGTTTACTTGTAAACGCCCAACCCTGATGTAAATTAATATTTCTAGTAATTAATAAAAGAGGACGTTTTTGGAAATATATATAAGAATACGAATCTAAATTCAATTGTTAAAAGGCGAAACATAAACATACAGTGGTGGTCATGAAAAATAGAACTATTTATATACAAATTGAAATATTTATAGTATTATAGTTTATCATTTATTTTAATGTAAGTTGCAATAAAATGAAAATTGGTCTTTAATCTCTTATGTTTGGAATAAATAATATGATAAAATAAGTTTAGTACAAATTTAAACTTTGATATTTTTATTGATGATTGTTGTTTTTCTTTCTCAGTGACTCTATTTTCGTGACTGTCACTGTTAGGAAACAAATAATTCACCATTGTTTGAAGTAGTTTGTAATTCCGTATCATCAAATTCCAGATTTGGTTCATAATCGTGATAATCTGACAGGCTGGGATATGGATCTTCACAGTCGTTGCCTATTCCTGTTAAACGTCAACACAAATAATTAGTAAACGGATCAAAACGATGGTATCTGTACACATTTGTGCGAAGAAATCTTATCAAGAGATAAGACTTCTTTTTCTCGCTTAAAATAAACTCGATCAACATTGCATCAGCAATCGAGTATATTCAACAGCAAGACTACAATGCAGGCAAGATCAAATTCGCCGAGAGCTCCATAAACTTGCGATCTGATAGCCTTTACTTGAGAAAGCAATAGGTTCTTTTTCCATACCCCAGGACTAATATGTCTTTTCACATTTCACAATGTGAAAAGACAGAGAGAAAAGATAGATCATTCAAGGAGTTCAATCCTGGACTGTGTTCCGAAACTGTATTCAGAGGAAGGGAGTTAATTCTAAAATGCACACTTCAACTTGAATTTCCAATTTGCTGAGTAGCAGTACTAGTTTCAAAAACATCAAATACTATACTTCTTGAGACCTGAAATTTAGTTGTATTATAAAATAATATACTATATGGGTGAAGCCTATTTGTTCTAAAACTCGTAGTAAATTGTACACAGAGTCCACTGTTACAACTCGTGTTTCCAAGGTGGGTTGAACGAAAGTAAATCTTAAAAAAGTATACTAATTCAAAAAAGCTTTAGATGTTTAACTTTTATTCTAATTAAATTCTAAGAAAGTTTTATAATGAATTTAACTGATCTGATTAATGAAGTGCATATTTAATTATATATAATGGATCTCCAATTAAAGAAAATCAATCATTTTGGATAATGGATATGAAAAGTAATATTTAATTTTATATACTTCTAACAATTTGTGATTTAAATATTATATAAATGGTTTTTATTGAACATTACATAAATGTGATTTCTTTTTAAAATAATATTATTTTTAAAAAAATTTATTAGATATTACTATAGCATACTATTTTATTTTTAATATTTATAGTTTTTAGTTTAACTTTGAACAACCACAAAGCATCAAATAATTACATTCTCAGTAGTATACATCTTTCTGTACTATTACGTTTCACTAGCAATGTTTGTGCTCACATAGTTTTATTATATAATATTTATTATGTTTCTTATTATACGATATTCTAAATATTAATCTGCAATTAATCTAATTAAAGTTTAAAATTTAATTTTTATTTTATACAATTGCATTTGTGTAAAATTTGTATGCCAAATGTCGTTTACTCCAACCTATTATAAACTTATTCACACACACACACACACACACACACACACACAGTAACTTACTCTGACCTCCTTCACTACTCTGGATTCTTCAGAGTTTACAAAGTAGAGTTTTGAAACATAGCCCTGGGGTGTGGAAAAAGAATAAACCTAGGGGTTGATTATAGATCACACAACATGGTGAAAATTACAAGAGTTAACTAAAATATTAATAATTTTGTTGGCCAATACCTAGTGAATTTGTTCACGTTTATCATTCTCATCAAACTGTGTGATACATAAGCGACCCCCTAATGACAATCGCGAACACGCATGATGCTCCAGGGTAATAAGGTGCTTTCTATTTACACAACGCGAGGCGATTTCTAGGGTTTCGTTTCTGCTCTTCATCCGCCGATACCCCCAAGGACGACTCGATTACCACGATGCCGAGGGCGGAAAGGGTGCGGACGCCCTTATTGTCAGCATCGCCAGCTCACCTGTCAACGTCCGCGACGGACTTAGCGTCGGCTGGTAGTCCGCCTCCATCCTCTTCCCTTCCGGCGTCGATGCGCGCGGGACGATGAAGCGGGCACCGTGGCACCGTGGCGATCGGCGATGTGTCGACGCTCTTACAGACGGCTGCCCACGACGACGGCTGTCTCCTCGCGCGGCGACATTATCCGCTACCCCGCGACGTGTGTGACTAGTACGACGCGCGCTACGGATCACGTCACGCTTTCATTTGTCGCCGTGCCCGTTAGTGGTTACTGGTTACTGCGTTGCGCCGTGACGACGCGACGCGATATGTATCGATAGTACCTCCGTTTTGAACTGAGGACAATGCGATGTATCGATACCGCGGGAGGTTAAATCCCTTTTTAGGTTAGGTTCTCTTATTTATAATCTCGCGTTACATGTTACTTCGTAATTGAATTTGTAATCCCCGGGTGTCAATACGTGACGCATAGTGCGCTTATTGTCGCTGTTGTTAACAGCACGAATGTTATGCAATTTAATTTTTCCTTGTTAGATTTTCTATGACCTTTCCACGATTTACCCATTCTTGAATGTAAGGCGTTGCCGCGCGTTCATACTTCGGCGTGGTGATATAATTGATTTGTAGAATATTTGTGTGCAAATATGTTGCCCTTACACATATTATCGAAGTAAGTACATGTGCACCAAGAATTGAAATAATAGATTGGAAATGTGAATTGTTATATTGAGCAACATGTTTTGTAGATGTAATATAAGATCACCAAGTGGAATGTTATTTCAATGGATAAGTAATTCCATGAGATTATGCTCTTCGTCTTCATCGTCATCGTCATCTTCATCGTCGGATTCATCCGACTCCGATTCTGATACTGAAAAAGCAAAACCAAAGACAACGAATGTTAAAAATACAAGTCCTGTAGATACAACATCAAATAACAAACATGATTTGGAAAGTTTCTTGAATAAAATGATACAGGTAAGTCTGATGATAGTCTTTTATCTTTTTCATGAGTATTAAATATTGATTGAATTGAGTATTTAAATAATTATGCTAAACTATGAAATAAGATATTAATATATGTAAAAGTGATTTAATAAGATATTTTTCTGAGAAATTATTAGCTAATACTTTAATAGAAGTATCTGTTATTGCTCGTAGTCGGGAAAGCTGCAGAAAACCATCGAAGTTGCCATGCAGCCTAAAAAAAAAGACAAATTAAACAATAAAAGAGAACCTTTTGGTAAGTTTGTACAATAATTCAGGATTTATTAAGGTTCAAGCTTTTTTCAATGTGTTAAATTGTATTATTTTTTTTGTAGAAAAGAAAATAATTAATGCAGCAAAAGATGTAGCCGAGAAGCTTGGGGGAGATACAACAAAGACTACATCAGATTTGCTTGAGAAAGTTCTTGCATCTAGAGTGGAAGCATTGAAAATACAGACAAACATGTATGTAGATCATTATATCTATCATTAAATGAGATAAATTGTATGATACATAGTATATTCCTATGTTATTTGATAAAGTGTCTTAAAATATTTTTACAATATTTTATTTCTTAATAGTGAAAGACAGAGGAATGCTAAATACAAACAATCGCCAGAACGCGACAATTCTCAAGACAGTTATCAAAACAAACATTTAGAAAAGAAATCTATAATACAAACTCTGTTGGACGATTATAATAAGCGGCCGAAAGTTCTTGCATCTAGAATGGAAGCATTGA